>JAEQML010061075.1:0-26232 GCA_016904865.1 Pissodes strobi | reverse complement strand
GAAGAAGAAGAAGGAGCATTTCTATATTCTAATAATTTATTTTGATCTTTGAAAAGTATGTGTGATCCGAATTTATCAATCGACATTTTACCTTCATGGACTATAACATAATAATTGTTTCTTTGCAATTAATTACCTTTTATACAATTATTTTTGCTTCTCGAAGTTCTTCCAATATTGATATAATCTCATTTTGGTGGCCCGTATGACCTGCCATTTGCGAAGAAACTAGTAATTTTAATCTTTCCACTAGTTCGTTTACATCATCATAATAGACATAATCAATTTTTTTATTTGATAAATTTAACAACGTTCCTCCTTTTGTAGATCTTGTTTTTGTTGTTCTCTGACGTGTTTGAGGTGGTCTTAATCTGCTTAGACTTGAAACGCTTGAAATGCTGGATGTAGTCGATTTGCTCGATTGTTTCAGTATTTTTTTTTCAATTAAATATGGTTTAATTATTGTTAGATATTTCGGATCGGTAGTTCCCTGTATCTGTTCATTAGCATCATAATTTCTTCTATAAGCGTTTGTTCTTTTTAAAATATCCATATAATTTTCAAGATCTTTTGATGTATAACCCTTTGGATCTTGGAAAAAAATGAGCTCATACAATCCGGGAGTTCCTTTGTAGGTTAAATTTTTAACTTTCAAATTTTCTTTTTCAAAATCAATTAAACTATCTCCAATTTTCCATTTTTCCGCTACAGGGTCATGAGTTAGACCGTGAGTGTTATCCACATCTCGTCTACCCTTAATTGCCAAATCAACAAATGTTCTTACGAGCGGATGAAATGCCTCAAGATATTCCTCATAAGCAGGAGTTCTAGTTAATTCAAGGATGTCTTGTCTAACTTCTTCGTCAGTTGGTTCGATTATAGTGGACTCGTTTGGACTAGAAGTACGCCCTCTTGCTTGAGATGTCATTGTAGAACTCAATCTGCGACTAGGGCTGGGTAAAAAAACATCATCATTATCACTATCATCATTCTTCTCATATATTTCTTCATCTTGCAAAAATGATGGTATTTCAGTGGGGAGATATTTTTTATATATGTTTGTCTGTCTTCTTGTTGGTTGTTGTTGTTTGATAGGTGAAAATTTAGAATGTTGAAGAGTTGAAAAGAACGAAGGTGAAGATATTTCCCGTTTTATTAATGGTTCCGATTTTATAGTTTTAATTAATTCCTGCAAAGGTTGAGTAATGGGCTTTAACTCTTTTTCTTGGCGAATTTTTGATTCTGCTATATCTGACTTTAGGGCTTGATATTTTCGCTTTACGGCTTTACGAGCTTTCACTAGTTCTTTTGCAATTTTCTCGTTCATGTTTATCGATATAGTTTAGATTATGAACTAATATTAACTTAATTGAAATGATGGTTATATATATTTTCTAAAATTTAATAAAGTTATCAAATCCCTTTCGATAACGACCAGATTTCATGTTGCAATCTTTATCAATAACTACAAAATCATAATCTGACCGCCAACAAATACCACATAAGTCTTTAAATTGTTGATAAGACATATCGGTATTTACATGATCATCATAAATATGTTTTAAATTTGTACCATCTTGTTTAAATATTATTAACAAATTGGTATTATCTCTAATTAATTGTTTAGGAACAGCTGAATATGTTTGGCTTAAATAAAAACAATCAGTATTTTTATGTCTACCGAAACAGAAGTAATCTCTCATAATATTCTGATCACAACAAACAATGTCATCAAATATGATTATAGAATTAGGTTTAATTTCATTCGGTGGTAATATATCTTCTTCACGAGCTGATTCAAAATATCCTATTTCTTTAATTGAGTTTAATAGATTTCTTAAAAACTCGTATTTTGATTTATATAATGATTTTGAGTAAATATACACATTTCCAAATCTTAACCCATTTTCGGAAGTTAATAGGGCAATAATTACATTAGTTTTCCCACATCCAGAGGGTCCTACAACTATTGCTCTTTTACATGAACCTCCAAACAAGACACCATGCTTTCTAAAATTTATTATATCTAGATCATGATTTTTTATCGGTAAAGAAAACTGTTGCTTTTCGATCTGCATTAGATCAGTGTTGAGCAAGCTCTAACTGTTTCAATGAAGAAAGGAACTGTAAACTTCATATTATATATATATTGGGATATGTTACATCTAGCTCTATTAAAAGCTTAATGCTCGTGTTGAAAGGTGGTTCACTAAACAGTCTTATTAATAAACTACCTTTTGAATTACACATTCCATCATACAAATATTGTGGTCCAGGAACAAAACTTGTTAAACGTCTTGAGCGAGGAGATAAGAGTAAAAATCCTTTAGACGAAGCTTGCAAAGAACACGATATTGCTTATTATAAATTTCCCGACTTGAAGAATCGCAACAGGGCAGATCAGTTATTAGCGGAAAGAGCTTTTCAAAGATTTAAATCGAGTGACGCTTCTTTAGGCGAACGATTAGCCGCACTAGGAATAGCGGGTATTATGAAAACTAAGTCTAAGTTAGGTATGGGTATTCAAAAGAGAGGAAAAGGAATAAAAAAAGGCAAAGGAATAAAATTGAAAAAACGAAAAAGAACTACCAGGACTATCTCATTTCAGTCAGCGTTACGAAGGGCGAAAAGGGGGATATTGGGAAGAAAATACAAAAATTTACGAATTGCGGCTGAAGATGCTCTAGCATCTATCAGTAAAGGAAACGTAAAGGTAAAACAACCTGCTAAAAGAATTATCCCAATTCCAAAATTCGGTGGTTTGTTACCGCTAATTCCAATATTTGCAGGACTCTCTGCATTGGGAGCACTAAGTGGGGGAGCTGCAGGAATTGCTTCATCAATAAATGCGGTTAAAAGTGCAAAAAATTAACTTGAAGAACAAAAAAGACATAATAAGGCTATAGAGCAAATGTCAGTTGGTAAAGGTCTCTTTTTGCGACCTTATAAGCAAGGTTGTGGATTATATTTGAAACCCTATGCAAAAAACTGTTAAATATGCTACCTCGCAAACCACTTTCAAATTTTGAGTTAAAAAAATATGTGAGGCTTTTGAAAATCCCTAATTTTCGAGGAATATTTATGCGTAATAAACTACCAAAAGTTATAAATAAAGTTGAATGTGCTATTATTAATTTGGATGATCAATATGGTCCAGGAACTCATTGGACAGCTTATGTAAAACACGGTAAACAAATTATTTATTTTGATAGTTTTGGAGGTTTAAGACCACCTGCAGAAATAATATCATACTTCTTTAGCGATGGTAGCAAAAATGACATCTTTTATAATCATGATTCCTATCAATCATATGATTCATCAATTTGTGGGCAACTTTGTCTACAATTTCTTTATATAAACATGTAATTATGAACTATTCTTTATTTTAAAGAGGTTGTGGGAACTGACATGTCATTTACAATAGCTCTTTCTGCACAAAGTAGTGAACTTTTTGCATCATTTAATCCACCAATTTACTTAGATGAAGACTCAGATTATGTTATAGGACTAACAAATTTTGAAACTTTTAATGCCATTCCCAACATTGATGAAACTAATAACAAACTGTATTACGGGAATTCAAACGATTATGTTGAAATACCTGCTGGTAGTTATGAAATAGGCGATATAAATAAATTTCTACAAAATATTTTTGATAAAAAAGGAATATCTTTTCACTTATATGCTAATCATAACACTCTACAATCTGAAATTAAATCTACGGCTGATATTACATTTAAAGATGGAACTATTGGAAAAATTTTAGGATTTAAAAACCAAACTATTAAAGGTGATGGAAAAAGTAAATTATCAGACAATCCAGCTGAAATTATAAAAGTTAATTCCTTATGTATAGATTGCAGTATTGCTGAAGGTTCCTATCTGAACGGAAGACCTGTCCATATTATAGATCAATTTTTCCCAAACGTTTCTCCAGGATTTAAAATAATTGAAAGTCCTCAAAATATTATTTATTTTCCGGTAATAGTGAAAGCAATAGACAAAATTACTGTTAAAATATTAGATCAGAATCTCGATTTTGTTAATTTTCGAAAAGAAACTGTTTCACTAAGATTACATGTAAAAAAGCTAAATTTATAATGGTTATTTTTTATAATAGAAACGATATTCAATCAACAGCCAATATTCAACAAATTCAAAAAACATATAAAGCTAAACATAATAAAGTTAAGTTTAGTAGTCGAGTCAACGCTAATAGATTAACAAGTACAAACAAACAATTTCTTAAATCACTTGGACTTAAACTTTTGAAATGAGTATACTTAATGTTAGCGAAAAGCTTTATATTGACAATTCTATTACTCACTCAGAGTTGCATTCTTATGAGCCATATTTGCCAACAAAATTAAGCAACAATGATGAAATACTAATTCCCGTTCATGAAATTGAAAAGTATACTCTTCCCTGCGAAAGTTTTCTTTACATAGAGGGAAAATTATCTAAAGCAGATGGAACAGTTTCTAAAACACTATCTCTTGTAAACAATGGGATAGCATTTCTCTTTAGAGAAATGAGATATCAGTTGAATGGGGTTACGATAGATTCTATAAGGGATGTTGGTTTAACATCCACTCTAAAAGGTTACCTCTCATATAATACAAATGAATCTGACAAATTAAAAAATGCAGGATGGTCACCAAAGATAGCAAATACATTAGTTGATGAAAAAACTGGTTCATTTAATGTTTGCATTCCTCTTAAAATGTTAATGGGTTTCTTTGAAGACTATAGGAAAGTTATATTAAACGCAAAACAGGAGCTAATAATTGTGCGAGATAACACTGACAATAATGCTATTATAACTACCGATCCAAGTGAAATACCAAAAATTACTCTTCACAAACTAACTTGGAATATACCACATATTTCAGTAGCAATCCCTCAAGAATTATCATTAACAAAAATTATTGATAAGGGAACAGATTTAGTTATTGCATTTAGAAGTTGGGAATTAGTTGAATATCCGGAACTGTTGAAAACATCCAGACACAATTGGCCTGTTAAGACATCTACTAGAGTTGAAACTCCTCGTCATGTTATAGTTGCGTTCCAACAGGAGAAGAGAGATTCGAAAATATCAAATATGAGTGAATTTAATGATATAAACTTGAGAAATATTAAAGTTTTTTTGAATTCTGAAAGATACCCCTATAATGATCTTCTCCTGGACATAAGTAATAATAAATATGCTATATTATATGAAATGTATTCCCAATTTCGATCTTCTTACTATGCAAAAACCGAAGAACCTTTATTTGACCCAAGCGATTTTAAATCAAAAGCTCCTATTGCTTATATAAATTGCTCACATCAAAAGGAATCTTTACAAGCTGGACCTGTAGTAATGAGAGTAGAATTTGAACTAAACAAAGATTTAGAAAAAGATACTTCAGCGTATTGTTTAATATTACATGATAAAGTTTTCACTTACAACCCACTCACTAAACTTGTTAAACAACTTTAATTTTCAAGTTGCTTTTAATATTACATTTCACCCCCACCCTCTTGAAGCACTACATTTATTTAACATTTGAACAAATATTTCTTAGTTGTATAAGATCATTTAAAGATAGAGCAACTCCAAGCAGGTTCTTAATATAGTTCATGAAGTAATGATCTTACAATATGTTCAAGAAATTAGACATTTTCATTAAAAATTTAGAAGAACTGAAAAAACGTATTGAATCATATTCCAATAAAAACTTTGTGTTTAAAAAATTTGCAACTTTAAAAATATGAGATTAGTTTTGGATATTCAAGCGTTCAAAGATGAAAAGAATAAATTTCTACCTAAAGAATTAGCTGCCTATGATGGAGAAAAAATTAGTCATTATGTTTTCAAGCAACCATTTTCTTTGAATTCTCTTTCTCCTGAAGCGCACAAGCAAGCTGTATGGTTAATGAAAAATCACCACTGCATTAATTGGAATATCGGTTATACTCCACTACACCACTTTTCAACAATTGTAAAAAAATTGACTGAACAAGCGCAATTTGTTTACGTTAAAGGAAACGAAAAAGCAGATTACCTAAGAAAATATTCCAGCAAACCAATAATTGAATTAGATGAACAACCAATTTTAATTGCTTCAACACCTAAATGTTTTTATCATTCAAAGTCACCATCTATGTGTGCGCTTTCAAATGTGTTTTATATTTATACTAATTTTTTTATGAATGAATAAAAAAAAATAATTTTATTTAACTTTGTTTTATTAAATACATTTCATTTCTCACATTTAAATTTCCTAATACACACATATATTCTTATAATATAATTTTAACATATTAAGTTCCAATACAAACTTTACTCTGTCTTTGTTCTTTAAGAACTCGCTACACACTTGTACACCTTTTTTACAAAACTCAGCATGTTGCATATAGTTCTCATACCACAGTATATCTTGAGCTTCAGCATCATTTCCCGCAAGCGCATAAAACCGCGAACAGGCTTCCGACATCAAAAAGTTTTCATAAAGTTCTAACACAAAGTTCTCCATATCTTACACAAATACTTCAAATTGAAGTTCTCCCAATTCTTCTTCTGCCAATTTTATCACATCTAATATAGTTGGATCTCCTATATATTTCTTCAAACTAACCACTTCAACAAAAAATCCCAATTGTTTCAGTTCAACTACAAACTGCAATACATTGAAATTTTCGAAGTATTGAGCACAAGCGGACGCACCTTTCGAATAATGTTCCGCAAACTCACAATAAAAGTCAACATATTCTGGTCTGCTATGCATAGCATTATAATAATTATCTGAAGTTAATTGGTTAAATTCTTCATGTAACTTTTTCACAGCCTCATCCATAACTGTTAATGTATATAACTAACAGCGACTAAATGATCGTAAGTATCAAAGTTTCTTATAAACAGAAAATTCCTTTTTATTATCACATTGATGTTCTGGGAATGATATAAACTAGTTCATTATCTTCTTCATTATTATCACCATCTAGAATAGTTTCAAAAATATCTACAATTGATTTAGTTTCTTTCACAATAGCTCTTTTTTGATTAGTATATTTTATATTAATGTAATCACAATGACTTCTACACAATGGACAAACATCCTTCGTTTTTAACCATTCTGTCAAGCAATCTAAACAAAATTTGTGTTCACACCAATTTGGTGTGCAAATGTTTTCTTTTTTCAAAAAACTAAAACAAATAGGGCATTCCTCTTTCAAATGCACTTCACTTTTTTTCTTTTTTGAACTAACTGTTTCCGAACTAACTATTTCTGAATTGACCCTCTTGAGTACTCGATTTCTTAATTTGAGTTCTTCCATTGAAAACTAAACTGTGAAGTGAAGAAACATACAGAACTGCTGGTTTTATTATGTTTATTTAAGAGGGGAGGGGAAAAGTCAGGGTCAGGGGCAAGGTCAACATATATGTAGATAAGGATGGGAAATGTATTAATTACATGATGAGAAAGACTCCTCAGTAAGCAAAAGAGAGAGAGCCCTCACGGAGGATAAGGTAATTACCTCCTCCGTGAGGACTCACTCTCGTTAACACACTACTCATGCGGTTTAAAAACCTGCAATTGGCAGGTATATGGCCCTTCGCTCGCTTCGCTCACTCCGGGGCTCTAGAAAAGGAAACTAATCAAGGGTTGACCCAAACCATACACAAGAAAAACCCAAAATTCAAGAAAAAAACAGCTTATTAAAAAAAACAAAACGGACAGGATTTGAACCCAGGTCGCCGAAGTGAATGCTAACCATGCAGACCCCTAGACCATCTACTGACTTACAAACAACTGGTTGTATCGCGAAGACATAGCTCACCTTACGTCACTCACCGGCTCTCATTCACAAGTGCACTAGTATCTAAACATTTCGCTCGCGGATCTCTAAATTGCTTCCAACCGTCTGGTAGGTCAGTAGTTAGATAGTGTGTGTGTGATGCTGGTTCGATCTCCGTCAATGCCAGCCCATGTTTTTAATTCTTAAGGTTTTGTTTGTAAAACGTTTTTTTTTATTTTGGGTATGGCTTTGGTTAGTTTGGATTGGTTTGATTGCGCCCTGGAGGGAGCGAAGCGAGTGGAGGGCCATGCGCAATAACTTAATTATTGCCGATATTAGGCCAAGGTCGCCAAAGGTCACGAGAAAAAATTTAAAACAGACCGCGGTCTGAAGACGCTGGTCAATAATCGTTTAATCTTTCGCTTTTTAAGACCCTTTAGAGGCGTAGCCGACTATATCAAAATAGGCCCCTCCTATTGATCGATACGCATGACCATCCGCTCGCTTCTCGCTACGGGGGCTCAAGAAAAGGAAACTAACCAGGTTCTAACCCAAGACCTACCCAAAATCAAGAAACAAAGCTGTTTAGAAAAATAATCTTTAAAGAGAAATAAAAAAAAAGGAACAGGGTTTGAACCCGTGTTTTCCAGGTGAGACCCAACGATCTAAACCTCTACACCACGAGAGCTCTTGCGAGAAATTGATTGCATCACGAAGACATATTGCAATACGAGATGGATAGACCAATAGGAGAGGCCAATTTTGATATAGTCGGCTACGCCTGTATAGGATCTTTAAATGTAAATCTTTCGTCCGATCGTTCGAAATATCGATTCACTTTTTGAAATTTCCCAAAAACATCGAAGAATTAGGATAAGCAACAAGTTTAATAACAGATTGGCTAAAGCCGATCCGATACGCTTTCTTTCTTTATAGCTCAAATTTGAATTGGTAGATTCCATAGCATGAGCACTGAACCTAGTGGCATCCTTTTCAATTTCGCTCTGCATAATAGCAAAGGAGACAGATAGACATACATTGTGTTGGAATATTGAATAACAATTACCAACGGAATTCGCTATTAATTTGACGTAATTTCTAAAATGTCATGTCCAGTGTTTTTATGTCAGTGATTTTATGTCAAAATTGTCAAATAGTTAAATCAAAAAGAGGGTCGATTTTAATGGCCGTCGTTGAATGAATTTCGGGGATTCGGCTACTTTTTAAAATGAAATGAATGTAAGACGCGATTTGTCAACAAAATTTTACCCTGCTTTTCTACTTTAGACTATTGAACTTTCTTTCTCAGTGCAGTGGTTTGCGAAGAAAATCCATTTCCGATGTGGAAGCAGTTGGAGATGGGCCTACGAGCATTCCTGTTTATAGCCTCAAGAATATGGACTTGTTTATGTTTTACTTTGAAGAAGCAAACTAGAGCCGTAAGTAACACAGTTTATAATTAACAGGCTATAGATAGCAGTCGCATTTATTTACTTTTCTTTAACCGAAAATTAACCTATTTTTAGTGTAGGTACCTTGCTAGTTTGAGCATCTTAGGCAGGTATGGGATAGGTCTATTAATGTACGTTTGCTTGCTAACATATTTAATGACTTAAGAATAATCTTAATTTGTAGGACAAGTGGAATTTTTTATTTCATAGCTTTTGGCAAATTCAGTTTTTGGCAAAACCCCAATTTTTATATTTCATTTTTGAATTTGCAGGTAATTCAGCATCAGTCAGTAAAGTATGATTTATTTCCATTATCCCCCTTATCAAGGCATAGATTAAGTAAGTATCTTAGGTATTCATTTTATTTTATCAATATTGTTTATCAATTATTTGTGAAATATTGAACTTAAATTAATAACATATTTTTTATTATTCGGTAGTGTATCACTTAATCTTCTGGCTTGAAAGTTTATCACTCGCCATAGTAGTTATTTTTAAATGAAATGTTGCAAGTACTGAAGTACTGTTGTCAACATCTTGGTTCATTTTGCTTGAGAGTTGTATCATGTAGGATGTAAAATACTTATGCATTGATTTATTTAATTTTGTCTATGTTCTATCATGTTTGACTAATTAACAGAATTATCCATGGATAGGATACAGAAGGTCTAAGCTAAACAGTAAATACTATACATTTATAGATACTAACAGAGCTGTCACTTGTCTTTGATTAGAGTAATGTCAGTCACATATAAAGCCGAGTTCATATAGCAACGAATCACGAAACACGAATCACGAATCGTTGTTTTTACAAATTCGTGAAAAGTGACCATTTCATACGAAGACGAAATTCGTAGACGTTTCTAGGAAATGTCAAATTTTCACTGTGACATTTACCTTTGACGATAGATTAGGAGGGTTGTGTTTCCTTTTTGTGTTTTTCAAAATTAATAATTAATATTCTAATATGAATGTATTTTATTGCCGACATAGATGTAGACGTGTAATAGGAGCTTACTTGTTGCTTAAGATGCGACAAAAAAGAATAATAGGAATAGGAATGAATAGGTCTATTAGTGTCTGTGAGATCTTTAAGCAACGGTGGTCGCATGGAGTATCATAATTTCGTGCAAAAAATTAGGGTAAATGAGGAGAAAATATTTAGGAACTACCATAAAATATCTTTGAAAGACTTCGATTTCCTTGTGGAAAAGATTTCTCCATATACAAAAAAAAATACCACACCCGAGAGCCAATTTCAGCACCAGAGACGTTATCTCTTACACTTAGATATAGGTATATTTTAAGATAAAACTTTTATCACCAGCAGTTAATATTATTGGTACAGTAGAGCGCCAATATCAACCATAGTTCATTATTATTTTCATATTTTATTTTAAGATATTTAGCTGCCGGTTGTCATAAAGAGCTTATCTTATAATAATTATAAAAACAAAAAATATCTTATTTACATAAAACTCTTCACATATCATAGGTAAATATATAAGGGCGAATCAAACATCATACATACGAAAAAATAACGAAAACAAATCAAAACTAAATTAATCTAACCTAAAAACCAATATGCAAACTGTCAAATCGGCCGAAATTTTTCACGAATTCGTAAAATCTTGAAATGAACTCAAGTTTCCCGCGCCGTAGATTTTAAATTTCACGAATTCGTAAAATCTTAAATTATGCACCTGTCAACTCTCCTGTCAATTAATCTGACCAATGGCGTTAAAGTTCGTGATTCGTATTTCGTGATTCGTTGCTGTATGAACTACCCTTAAAACAATATACCTAAGACAAATGACAAGAACCTGCTGCCAATCAAAAAATTCATCATTGTCCATCATTTTTTTGTTACATATATTATAAATACTTCAAACCTAAATTGCCTTAGTTAGCCTCTAAAAGATATGCTTCATCTTGTGGCAAAAGTGTTATGGAAGCATGTTAATGTGCAAATAAAACAATATTCATTAGGTAAGTGCTATCCAACAACACCAAAATTGTTTTTTATTCATGAGTTTTGAAAATAAGTAAATTAAAAAATATATAGCAAACACCTGAATACATTAAAGCCAGAAACAATAAAAACTATTATAATAATACCACATGAATTGCTAACAGATTAATGTGAATAGTTATGAAAAATACATAAATGATTCCCCAATTTCTTTATTGTGCCCTCAATTGTGCCTAATTAAAATAAATAGAGCATAAGTGGTTAAAGAAAGTTATTTTTTGAATTGTTGGCATTAGTTAGCCATATGAGAGCATTGATATTTTTCTTATGAAACATACAGGTTTATCATTTATGAGTTTGTTTAAATTTTATTCTTTGCCATCTTTATATTATCAGAATACTACTTTGTGTCTCGTTTTTGCAGTCAAATGTTATTTAGCTTATCTATTATAGGCATAGTTAAACGAAAAGTTTTGGTACTTGACCTGGATGAGACTTTGATTCATTCGCATCATGATGGCGTCGTAAGACAGACTGTACGACCAGGTGTTCCTCCTGATTTTGTCTTGAAAGTCACAATTGACCGACATCCAGTTCGATTTTTTGTACATAAAAGGCCCCACGTCGATTTCTTCTTAGATATTGTAAGTATTAACTAAACTTCATTTATTCTAAGGGGAGGATTGTCCAACTTCTTAAGTGTAACTCTTATTATTTACACTTATCTCTAAACACAAACACATTTCATAATATCTTAATACATTTATGCAATAATGCTAACTCTTGCTTGGAGAATAATCTGATGTTACGAATTATAGAGCAATTTCTAAATTTTTACTAATCTCAAAGTTGCTTGAAACCATCGTAAATAAAAAAATAGCATCTAAATTTGATGGTATTATCACGGAAACTCAGCATGGATTTGTAAGAGGAAAATCCACAATCTCTAATTTATTAACTTACGAACAATCATTAATAAGATCTTTAGAACATAAATCTCAGATAGACTGCATTTATACAGATTTTAGGAAAGCATTTGATAGGGTCATACACAGTAACCTAATTAAAAAAAGTTCAATCATATGGAATTTTTGGTACCCTTTTAAAGTCATTTGAGGATTACTTGTCGGATAGAATGCAAATTGTAAAAATTAATAATGCTTTATCTAAAGAAATTAAAGTTATTTCGGGAATCCCACAGGGTGGACATTTATCTCCTTTATTATTTAATTTATATATTAATGACATACAATATTTTCCTGTTCATTCTCAGATGCTTTCTTATGCTGATGACTTAAAATTTTTTTAAATTATCGAATCAATATGTAATATGTGTAAAAATACAGGACATAAACAATTTGAATCGGTGGTGTAATATGAACAGTCTGGAGCTTAATGTAATAAGCTAAATGTAAATTGATGCAATTCTATCGAAAAAATTAGAAAAATGTTTTAATTTCGACTATTATGACAATAATGTGAATTTGGAAAAAGTTAATGTAATTAATTAAGGATTTAGGGGTTATATTCGATAGACAATTATCATTCAATCATCATATACAGTATATTACTAATAGAGCTTTGAAAACATCGGGCTTCCTTAAGAGAACTTTGCATGATATAACCTGTTTTAACAATCTATATTTTTCATATGTTAGGTCTATTCTCGAATATGCTAGTCAAATTTGGAATCCTCAATATAAAGTGCATGTAGAGACTATTGAGAGAGTTCAAAAGAAATTCTTGAAGTTTATAGCTTTTAAAATTGGAATTTGCATCTATCACATGAATTATGATCAGATTATGTCAGTGTTAAATAACTCTTCCCTTGATCAACGCCAAGATTCCTTGGATGTGTGTACTTTATTTAAGATTGTTAACTATCAGATTAGATCTCCATAACTTCTTGAAAAATTAAAATATGGGTACTTCAGAGAACATAGCGTGATAACAGTTTATTTTACATTGAGTTCCATAGAACTAACTATGGTAAAACATCATCAGTCAGTAGATTCGCATCATTGTTTAATAAGCGTTGCATTAATATCGATTCTTTTAATATTAGTTTAAACTCCTTCAAAAAAAAAAAATGGAGAAAGAGATACTTACTGTATTTACATTTGCATGTGTCATAATATGTACTTTGTAGATTTTTATTTATTTGCAATGTATAAAAAAAATGGCTTGGTCCGTTAATAAAACATTTATTTGCTTCCTAAAAGATCATAGATACCTACCTACCTGTTAACCCAATTTTTAATGTTTTAATATCATTGCTGCTGAACTTGCTCACCTTTTGAGATTGAGAGTTTAGGTTCATCTGAGACTGAGACAGTGAAAACTAGAAAGACAACTCTTCTTGTTATACCATGAGTTTCTAATTAGTGAAAGCATTTGAAAAAAGCTGTAAAAGAATTTCTGATTGGAAGGGTTTACTATAGTGTGGCTTAGTTCTTTTTGTACCCAATTGCTTGATTTGTACTGGGTTGGCTTTGTTCAATTATTTGTTTAGAATCATATTTGTGATGTGAAGTATAAGTTTGCTTTTATAATTCCTGTGTTCCGTTAATTTTATTATGTTTGGTGACTATAATAATTATTGTTATTTTACTCTTGCTAGTGATTAGTAGCTTTGTCAATGAGTTTATTTACTTTAATTTCATTCTACTCAAATTATTTTGGCATGTAGCCTGATCTCATTTGAACAAAGTTTAATATTTGATATATTAGCAATTGTATACGAAAAGGGTAGCATACTGCGTGCATCAATATGATTGATGGTGTGCAATAAGATTATTTAAATGCAATGGAAAATTACTGAAAGTTCATTTATTATAATATAATTTTTAATTTTATTATTGATTTTGGATTTGATACTCTATAAAACAAGGGGCTTACAAAATTAACAACAAATACAAATACACTGACAAGTAACAAGATAATAAAATTGTTTTAAAAACCTTTATTAGTTTTGTTGGTACAGTATTTTCACCCCATTTGTTTTCGGATGATCACATAACCTTTACCTATCCTATCAGATCATATAACATGGTTATGCATGCCCTTGTCATAAATAGAATCGAAGCCAATGCACAACTCTATCCACTTCGTGGTTTAGCACAGGAAACATACTACATAAGTGCTAACCAAACATTGGACATTAGACTACCGAATATTTAATAGTTCCCTTACGCAATTTTAAGGTATCTCAGTGGTACGAACTTGTTGTTTTTACCGCTAGTATGGAAATTTATGGTGCCGCAGTCGCTGATAAGCTAGATGCTGGCAGAGGCATATTGAAGATACGCTTCTACAGGCAACATTGCACTCCTGATTTTGGATCCTACACAAAGGACCTAAGCGCAGTTTGTAATGATTTGTCCAGTGTGTTCATTTTGGATAATAGTCCAGGTGCATACAAGGCATATCCTGGTAAGTATATTATAAATTATGTTGCTTCTTAAAATAATTTCCCTACATATCTAATGTTGCTATTTTAATAATAGACATGTCATATTGAGGTATTGTAAATTATACTTAAAATTAGTCTTGACTCAAAAAACCCTCAGAATCTAGAGGAAATTACTATATCGCTTGTTTATCTTAGAGTTATAAATTTATATGATGCATTTAATTGTGAAAATAAGACAATAATTAATCTCTATGAAATTGCCTCTCTAGTTATTATCACAAATAAACCATCTTTTGTAATTGTGTTTCATCAGTTATTAGTGTATATATCAGTATATTTGTGACCTAATTAACCAAGTTATTCTTTAAGCACACGTGGTATTATACATTATATATTGGCAGAACTAATTAACCGTAAAACTTGGTAGGAACATTGATATAATAAAGAAATGATGCAATGCAACCCCATATATGAATTTCATAATAAAAAAGAATGTTGTGAGTTTTACCCTGAAATAACATCATCCAAACTATCAATCTGCTACATCTATACAGATTCTAGCTAATATTTGCCGTTATGCTCAAAAGTCACGAAAAGTTAGAATAATATATCCACCAATCTTGAGTGTGACATTATGTACACATTGAAATTATTTTTTTAGACAACGCTATTCCAATCAAGTCATGGTTCTCGGATCCCACGGATGTGGCGTTGCTGAATCTCCTTCCAGTTCTGGACGCGCTGCGTTTTACGGCCGACGTTCGGTCGGTGCTTAGCCGGAACCTTCACTTGCACAGACTATGGTAGGACTTCATATACAGGGTGTTCCTTTAGGCTGATCATAGTAGTATAGAAAGCGTACAGGTGAGTGCTGGTGTTGCCGCAGACGACAGTGTTTTTTTTTTAACAAGCACATAGGGTTGGTTAAGGCGGGCACATTGATGGTGAGTAGTCGTTTAATTATTGAAGTTTGGACAGAATTAGTACTTATTTTCTATTTGTATATGTGACGGTCTAATCTGTTGATGGGTTTTATATGGTTGTGGCGGTCCATAGTTAGTTGAATCAAAAACAGGATAAAACAAAGATTACAACTATGTAATTCCGTATACTGCAGGTCTATGGGATGGAATAAAAGAAATAATAGAGATAATGTAAATAATATGCAAAACAATTAGAAGTACAATTTTTAATTTATAATAATTGTATACAAATTTGAGAATTTTTTAAATAAATATGCACTTGATAATACAATTTGATGAATACATGACAATGACAGTTGCATTGTCATCAATAGTGACTACCATCGGGTAGATATTTATTTCAAAAGATCTCAAATTTGATGCAATTATTATAAATTCAAAATTGTGCTTCTAATTGCGTTTTGCATGACAAATGTTAACTATTTTTTTTTATTTATTTTATTCCATCCCATAGATCTGGAGTTTACGGCATTATATAGTTTGTAAACTTTGTTTTATCCTATTTTTGATTCAACTAACTATGGAAAATAGCAGATACTATTGTTCTCTGTTATCAAGTCACTTTTACAGAGATTTATTCAGTTGGTCAGCTGAACATTGAGAATTATGTAATTAATGACCAACTTCTGTTATCAAACTGCAGTCACTGAATACACTACTATAGCATTTCCATTAGCAAGACGACGTGCAAAAAGAAACTATTAGACGGTGATGATATCCATAAATTTTTTTAGTACTGCTTAAGTGTTACATGGAAGAATTTACTTATAAGAAGGAGTTATTCTAAAAGATAGACGAGACTTCCGTTTTGAACTGGCTATTACTTTTTGAAAATACAGGCTACACATTTGGGTTCATAATGCCCAGGGATGTGATCTAGTTTTCGTAATAGTAATATTTTTCCTGAAAAAACTACACATGTTGGGTTGAAGTTTGCCGTCAGTAAATAATGAAATTAAAAATGGCTAATTAAATTCAGGGAGTTAGTTAGGTATGAGGAATCATGGACACCATAGGAGAGTGCCTAAAATCGTTACAGGAACGAATTTACCTGAAACTAGATTTTTACATACTATTATGCCTAATAGCACTAGAGGGGTAAATGATGTTTAAAAGAAATAAAACACTAGTTTTTCCTGTTAATTTTATATGAACATCCTAAGTATTAAATAAACAAGTGTTTGAGCATTCATGAGAATAGCATAAAATATGCTTTAAAATAAATGGCAAGACATGCTTTTGATATAAATAATATGTTCTATAATTGTTGTAGCTAATGCATTTTTTGCGTGTTCTTTTTGGCTTTTATGCTCACAGTTTATGGACGAGACTGTTTCAGTCCCAAATAACAAGGTGTAAAGCACTAGTCTAATTCTGCAAAACCCTAAAATACACTTTTCGGTCCAGTGGCAAGGCTGCCATTTAATAATTCAGTCCAATTTTATAGAAATTGCTTTGGTTGGCTATGGTACAACGTATCAAATTAACCTTTCTATTCTATTCAACTGTTGACATAATGGACAAAAAACAAACAAAAAATGCTGTTGCTAATTCTGTCTAACTTCAAATAGGGAATAGAGGTTTGTTGTAATTAGCACTGGTGAATTGGCATATAATTATGACTTGCGATAAATAATTTCTTATTCTAATCACAACTAATATGGTCTATACAGTTAATGTATATTTTGACTCTGTATCTATACACACATGCATGATTTCACACTTATATTACAATTTTTGGAGCAGTTATTTCTCTAGTTCAGTGTGTTAAACATAATTCTGTGAGAAGTACTTTCCCTAATATTTTTGTATTTTTAAATATTTTTTTTGATCTTTGTTGTAGAGGTGAAAATATTGGCTATTATCTGTCATTATTTACATGCACATTTATATTACAATTACAATACAGGATTTAATTGCGTTACATATATAGACAGCAATAGGAGAAAATATTGCAACTGCGTGAATTATACTTGTGCGTTAAGAATATTTGTATTTTTGTTTAAATTACTTGAAGTACTAATATGTCTGACATAGCTTCATGATACTGTTTTTTCTTTCTAAGCAATCATATTTTTTATCATTGAACAGAAGAAGAAATAAATTAAGTCATTTCGTGATTTTTGTTGACATATTACAAACACGTAAATAATAGTCACAAAACTTGACGAATACCTCACAACAAAAAACAACGTCTATCTCAAGAATTCGTGAGTGTAATCACTACTACCAGACAACAACAATCTCGAAGAGGAGGTATGTCGGAATTGTTTGAGTGTCAGATTACAGTTCCATTTCTCCTTTTTTATTCTGTCTTAACGTTTTGAAATGTCCTATTGCCAGATAATTAATAGATCACATAAGAGCTTATATTGCATGGCAGTGTACTCAAGAAAAATATATTTTTTTATTTTAATTTCTATAAGTTAATAAAGACTTGTGATTTATCAGTGGAGCTTAAATGAAGCTAAGAAGATAAATAAAGTAATTTATAAAATTCACCAGAAGGGACAATACTCTTAAAAATGAACATCTTGCAAATCATGATCCGTTCCAACCATACAAAACCTAATCATATGTATATATAAATCTGGCGTACTTACCTACTATTATTAATTTGTCATTCGACTCCCTTATGTGGAATTCTTTTAAAACATAGTAATTTAAAGAACAAAGAAGAAATATACAGGTATATTCTTTATTATGACGTGGAAAATCACTATGCCGAGTTACAAATATTCCTACATAAAGCACTTCTGCGGCGATACCAGCGCTCTCAAGGCTCACGGCTATTGCTGACTCAGTCGCGCTATTTGCAGCGGCACCGGCAACGTGACAATATGCCCACCGAGGTCGCGAATCGCCGAAGTGGGCACACCGAAGCCGAAGACGGACCTGGACAGCTTGGCGGAGAGCATGGTCACTCGGGCAGAGGAAAGTTTTCCTGAAAAACAGTCCGACGACAGTGCGACTGTCACCGCCAAAGACAAACGATTCAAGTCTCGTATTCCACAGCGCATGTGCAATTGACGGCACCGGAAGTAGGAGAAGGGGAAGAGGTGTCTTGCCGGAAGGGGTATTGGAAAAAGCAAGATGACCTTATAAGTCTGTTGATGATTTCTAATGTGATAAGGAATAGCTAAATAGAGTGCGATTTTGTACATTGCTTTGTCTGTAATGTCGCAGAATGAAATTAGTAATAATCAGATTATTTTTCAGAAATCTTTATACGTTTTGTTCAATTGCAAATGCGATTATTCTAAGTAACGACGAATCGGCGGCAATCGGTAGTAGTTTTCCAACCAACTTACATTAATCAAATTTTCGATCATCACAGATCAATTTTTTGAATCAATTTTGAGTAGCAGAAATAATTTATACATTAGTAAGGACGAAACCTTTATATTGACACTCAATGATAAGTATCTCATCCTCTCCTAGTGGATAGCCGGTTTCAATTGATGCTTGTTCATGAAAGTATAGTATAAATAAAGGAAAATACAACGCTTATTTTGTTGATAACTAAATTTCCGCTTTTCAATAAGTATTGATATACAGGGTGTTTCAGATTTGAATGCTAATCCTTAAGGGTGATAATCTTTAACTGATTTTAAGAAAAAAATGTCATATGAACATAGGTCCGCAACCGACGTATTTTTGAGATACAGGGTGTTGAAAATTAAAAAAAAAATCGGTTTTATCCCAATATTTCTCAAACCGCTTTAGATATTTCTTTACATTTTGCTCGGTGTTAAGTAGGTAAAAAAGATATTTTTTTAAGCAAAAGATTTTTTTCAACTCCAATCAGTGGCGCCCCAGCTAACATGCCCTCTAATATGTTTAGCGAAAAAATGAAACGCCACTGCTTTTTTTCAAAATAAAACTTATTTTTGCAAGCTCTTGTTATTTCTTAATAAGAATGTCCTCTTGACTTTTTCTGTCCGAAGAACAGTTTTCGATTAAAAAAATAAAATGCATTTATCTGCAGTCCTAATTCCTATATTTTGAATAATGCAAATCAAAGAAAAATATTCTAACAACGACGAAATTGAATTTTTAACGAAAACTAAAATTCAATTAAATTAACTGCTGAAAATGTCCACCACCTGCAAATATATGCACTTTTCGAAAAATTTCTGGCTAGAATATTTTTCTTTTTTATTTATTTATTTATTTTACAAAGTTTACAAAGAAATTCATTACAGTTGTAACACAACCTATATACCTACTAGATCAATGTTCGTGTTTTATTTATTTATACAAGTCCCTTTGTGCGCCTAGGTTAAACCCGTATGCGCTTAAACCGAATTTATCCCGTGCTGGCAGGTATGTTATACTTAAATTGAATCTAGTATTATATTACACATATTCCACTTAAATGGCTATACTAACAGAGATAAAAGCACAAAAATACAGAAACATAAAAATACAAAAAGACAAAAACACAGAAAATGTAACATCGAAAACAAAGCACCACAGACGTTATTCAAAATATTCCAGAATATAGTTCTTGATTTTCAAATATAAACCTGCGAACTTCCTTCCTAAACCTATGTAATGTTTTTAGTGTTATTTTTAGAGGGAGAATATTATATAATTTTGGTGCCAAGTATTGAAAGTTGTTTTTATAAAATTCACTTTTAGGTTTTGATACCTGTACTTGTTCATTTGTTCTTGTTCTCGTGTTATGAGGATGGTTAATTGAGTTTACAATAGTACTATTCTGATAAATATAGCAACCGACGGCACAGACATAAAGCGAGCGTACGTCCTGAACTCTTTCATTATAAAGAAGGCTAGTTGGATATAAGGGATGTTTTCTGTATATAACCTTTATAATTTTATTTTGAATTACGTTCAATGGCTTTGATGTAGTACTGTATAAACCGCCCAAACTATTATTCCATATCGCAAGATCGATTCGACCAAACTATGGTATAACATCAAAAGAAACTGCTCATTTCAAAAATGTCTCAGTAAGTAAAATTTGTACACTATAAATACCTTGGTTTCTTTGTTATAAAATTAATATGAGCCTCCCATTTCAAGCTGCTGTCGATGTACACACCCAAATACTTAATAGTCTTTGTTTCTAATATTGGTTCATTTAAGTTTCTCGCTTGTATACTTTGAAAAATGGGACGATCAACAATTTTTTTTTTTGAAAATGCTACATATTTAGTTTTACTCACATTCAGCGATAGCTTGTAGAAATCCAACCATTCTTTAACTTTGCAGATTCCATTCATTGCCCTCAATCCCATATTCTCCCAGTTACTCTCACCAAACACCAATACGGTGTCGTGTGCGTATGATATAATTTTGCCTCTCATATTAAGTAATGTTAACTCCCTAATATAAAGATTAAAAAGTGTGGGCCCCAGCACTGTGCCTTGACGTACACCTATATGGATGGTTTCTGGTGTGCTTATTGCACTTCTTACTCTGGTTCTTTGTATCCTATTTGTGAGGTAGCTCTCAAAAACCCCCAACACAGTACCCCTAATTCCATTGCGTTCAAGAACATTTAAAAATTTCACGTGAGAAACCGTGTCAATGGCCTTTGCCAGGTCCAGGAACACAGCAACACACTTGTTATCCATATTGATTTCATTGCCAACACAAGACACCAGCTCCCGCATAGCATCGCTTGAGTTACGTCCTTCAGTAAACCCAAATTGGTTTTCTGAGATTAAATTATTGGTTTTTAAAAAGTTAGTCAACCGCTCATTCAGACATTTTTCAAATAATTTCGCGATGTTACTTATTAAGCTGATTGGTCTATAGTTTTTAACCAATTTGGGATCACCAGCCTTAAATATTGGCGCTATAATAGACAGTTTAAACTGCGATGGTACAGTACCATTACTAAATATTAAATTAAAAATGTGCTTAATTGATATGATTATATAGTTATGCAACATTTTGACTTCTTTAGCCATTATGCCGTCATGGCCAGGGGCACTGTTACACTTCAAGCTGTTTATGTGTTTCATAAGTTCATTTTCGCTGATCGGCGTTAAATACATCGATTTGCTAATTCTTGGTGATTCATATTCGAAGTTATCGGTGGACTGAATGCTATCGTACATTTCTACACCTATCCTTGCAAAGTATTGGTTACAAAAGTTGGCCATGTCCAGATCTGTACTGAGATGTTTATCCTCATCATCAACAACCCGCAAAGCAGTGCACTTTGCACTTTGATTATTACATTATTCAAAATTTAGGAATTAGGACCATGCAGATAAATGCATTTTATTTTTTTAATCGAAAACTGTTCGTTGGACAGAAAAAAGTCAAGAGGACATTCTTATTAAGAAATAGTAAGAACTTGAAAAAAAAATTATTTTCAAAAAAGCAGTGGCGTTTCATTTTTTCGTTTAAAAATATTAGAGAGCATGTTAGCTGGGGCGCCACGGATTAAAGCTGAAAAAAGTCTTTTGCTTAAACAAATATCTTTTTATACGTACTTCACACCTAGCAAATTGCAAAGACATATCTACAGCGGTTTGAGAAATATTGGGATAAAACCGTTTTTTTTTTAATTTTCAACCTTGTATCTCTAAAATAATGCGGTTGCGGACCTATGTTCATGTGACATTTATTTCTTAAAATCACTCAAGTATTATCACCCTTACGGATTAGCAGTCAATTCTGAAACACCCTGTATATTTCAATAGCATACTTCACTGCGCATGAGATAGTGAATACCCAAGACTAATTTACAATTTGAATATTGCTATTTTCTTCAATACATTCGGTTAAATATTCGTCATTACCTAAGTTGGCCTATTATCTTTCTTCTGGTAAATACTATCTTTTATCTGGTCAGAATAACAATAACATTCTAATTTTAAGGTATTTATGTGTCAAATATTGACATTTTAAGTTGTGTTCCTGAAATGTATGTACAATATTACAGAAGATCTAGCAAGTATATTTATTTATTTATTTATTTATTTATTAATGCTTGCCCCTATTTGCCCCAGTGGTAGAGTCAATAGGGACAGGTATTAGATTTCTATGTAAATCCCCTTTCAACTGTCGTATGGGGTCAATAAACACTCTTTTAAGTTTTAATTTGTGTTTTTGAATTTACGTAGGTAATATCAATACAAAATTTAATTTTGTAGTTGCTTTGTCACATACCTATTTTTTTCTATACTTAGACAACTAACTTAAGAAGCTTCTAAAATTACTCAAAACTACTTGAATGAAATTAACCTACAATAAACTTGGAATTATTTCTTGAATGTATGTCTTCCCCTTCGAACTTCTGGGGTGGCTAATACTCGGTAACAGCTTGCACCTTTTCAAATTCATATTTATCTGGAACATTTGGGAATGCATATATGGACGTGTTTGTCTTAGAAAAGTTCCAGGGAATTTATCTCCTATATTATGTGGTACCTTTCCATAAAAAAACTATTTCAATTCTGTGATGATACTGAATTTCACACTAAACCAATCACATTGTTTGAAATCCTCAGTTTTCTTTCCCTCTTTTTCTAACTCTGTGCCTATTTCTTCTTCGCTTGTCTCTCCGTCATTTTCACTGAACTCTCCTCCTTCCCTTGGGTTTTCTCCTTCTGCAAGACCAACCAGAGGATTATCAACATGGTCAGATTCAAAGTCGTCAAGACCAACACTTCGACCTGGTGAAACTATGAGTCGTTTCTTCCTATCCTTTTTCGGATTTAATTCTTCGTTTCCATAACACATTAAAAAAGTAGTCAGGCTGTCATTTAGTGGAACTTCTGGATTTTTCTGATTTTCTGGTGATTCAAAAACAGAAAGTCTTTCAAGAACCCTGTTTCTTAAGATGACTCCCTTCGTTTACTCTGTTTAAGGTCTGCTTTAAGAGGCCAAGAAAGCACTTTTATCAAATGGTCGGCTGGTATTCCTTGCTTTGACCTTCATTTTATCTAAAATCGCCCTCCAATCTGTCTTTAGCTTCTTAAAAACGGCAACATCTAACGGCTGCGTTAAAGGGGTTGAATTAGCCGGCAAAAATTAAAATGATATGTCTTTTTCCATGCATATATTAACTCTAGCCGAAGACATATATATGGGAGCTCAGGTTGTCCCCAATGAGGATTACCCTCCTTTGAAAACGTCTCACATATGGTACAACAATTTTGTGAATCCAGTCAAGGAAGCAATGACCATCAACCTATCTTGATTTGCTTCTGTTATATTTTGTTCTTTTAGGACCACCTTCAATCCAAAGATCATACAGATAGACGGGCTTGTAAATCACATTAGGTAGAAGCTCACCTCGCGCAGTTGCAGCGAACATTACCATTACTCCGGCTTTACTTTGGGTCATGATTCGCATCCCTTTTTAAAAATCAGTTTACATCGCCCAAGGTCGTATGTCTGTTAGGCAAAACTCGTCATAATTTATTAGCATTTCCATTCTTTAAAATAGGCTTTTATATTTTAGAATTTACTGAAGCTCTACTTCTTTTAAAGTTCTGACACATCCTTTGTGAGGGCTGATTTTTGTGCCTTTTGACAAAGCCATGTGCCCAATATGTTTTTAAATTCCGGAATGATTTTGCGCTCTCATTCTAAACGATCTTTTACAAAACAACGAACTATAATCGTGTGAATAACTATAAACAGCGCAATGAATATATTTTAAAACATTTTTAATATAGTAATAAACACAGGGAATGACCAATTGTTAAGGGAATTCATTGAAAATCGCAATATTCGAATTGGAAGTTAGTTTTGAGTGTCAGTCAATCAAATGTTTATTGAAAAACTGGTAATTTTCAATACAATAATTAATTGCGAGATAAAAATTCAGTATCACATAAACATAAAGAAATCAACAATAATAGCAAGCAAAACACCAAAATATGTACAACTATTTATACAAAGAACGTCAATCGACTGATTTAAACGCCAGTATTAAGAAATCTATTTTCTAAAGGCTTATATTTATTTATTTACCAACTTGCAAAACTCAATGTACAGATGTACAAATTTATGTACATTGATTTTAATTTGAATACTATGTAAAGATGTTATAGTTAGGAATTCCAGCATTGTAATTATTGAAGCAGCCAAGGCAAAGGTCTTGCTCAAACCACAATAACTCTTCAGTTGCATTGCAAATATTGAGTACACATTCTATATTATCAATTATTATTGCACCGGTAAGCTGCTTTAGCATTGATCGACTCGAAATAAGGCGCTTAAAGAACAGCTTAACTTTAATGTAAAAATTGGTTTTTAACTATCAGAAATTATGTGATTTTGATAGAAATATTTGTAAAATACATTCTAAATGACATAGTAAAATGTATGTCATTTTCCTAAACCTCAGTATTGTTTTAATGGTCAAATTGAGCTGAGTTAGGGCATATACAACATTTTATATAAATATAGGAACAAGAATGCCCATAAGGAAACACCTATTTGTATTCTTGTGCTATAACAGGCACTTGAGTTAACGATAAAGGCTCTGTGGTGATCGTAGACCTGCTATTTATTTTAATACAGTGAAATTGTACCTGTATATTTAGGACAAAAATCAACAGCAGACTTGTAGGTAAAATCTGCTCTTCCAGGAAATTGTTTAAGAACGGCGTTTAAAACAGTCGATAACGGAGACTAATTTTGAATTCAAATATTGCTATTGTGTTGAAGAGGGTTCAATGTATTCACTTAAAAATTGGTCATCACTTAAGTTGAAATGTTACATCTGGTATTGAAAGTTATTATTTCATCTTAAGTCTTAAAAGGTGCTCATTTTTAATATTACTATGTTGATTATTTTAAATCCGAGTAGCTTTTCTCAGCTTTGTTTAAGTCAACTTAGGTAGTGGCCAATTTTTAGGTAACACTGACAACTATTCAAGAAAATATCAATATTCGAATTGAAAATTAGTTTCGAGTATCGACTCTCTTTAAACATAAACCCAGGGTGGGTTTGTTCAACAGTTCTTGAATTGCGTGGATACCAGTTAATGCAAGGACATGGAAAATAAAGAATCGAAATGTAAATGTTCTGTAATATATTTTTAACCTTTATTAACTGGTTAATAATTTTTTATGTAATGTAAGTAACTTAGTCAATCGTTATTATACAAACTAGATGGTAGTTGTAGACAATTAGAGTTATATTTATTTAGATAATAAAATATTCTAAGTAGGTTGTTTATTTGCTTATTTCTAGTAGTTTAGATGTGATACAATACATATGATTTGCCTATTTTTAGAAAAATGCTTTCTTGAATGATCGGCTGCAGCTAAAACTTCCTTATATCAGTTAATTGGGGTCAGAACAATCTTGTTTTAGTATAGAGACACATAGATGATATTTCAAAAGGTCCATATACTTATTTCAATATTTTAAAGTTCTGTAAAAACAACGAGCGGAATGACCAATTTTTCTTTATATAGATATGCATTGTGCGAGAAAGAAACTGCACACATTCTCTAAATGTACTCAGCAACACCAGAAATTCAATATTTTAACTGATGTATTAGGCCCTTCGTTCACTTAAACAACTGAAGCCAGGTGACAAATCGCTCATAATCCCAATATGTTTATTATTATAAAATGCTGATGTAAGTACCGGCATAATCGCGGACAAAAATATAAAAAAAAAA
>JAEQML010061074.1:0-26246 GCA_016904865.1 Pissodes strobi | reverse complement strand
AATAAGCCGCAGTCAAACCACAGACAGAAAAACAAAAGAAACATTAAAGTCGGGAAGGGGGAAGAGGAAACCGAATTCCAGACCCTATCTCAAAAACCGGGTAGAAAAATATGGCTCTTTCTATCCAAGATTGGAAACCATATTACGGAGGAGATAGTTGGCAACAATATCATTAAACGAGCACAGACAACGGAATCAGAGATAATAATAAAGGAATGCAAACCCAAAGTGCAAAAAAGCTCTAAAAAGTGCTTCATGGTTGTAATGAACCCAACATTTCAAGAAAAGATATACGAAGAGAGCTTCTGGCCACAGGGAGTCCATTTTGAAAGGTTTAACTTTGGCCTGGAGCATAATTTTTTAGTCCAGAATCCTTCGACGGAGACTGTAATGAGTTAGGAGCGAGGTATGAGAAGTCACACTTTAGCCTTATGCATCTTAACGTCCAAAGTATCAACAATAAGGTATTGCAGCTGAAAGTCATGCTATCCGAAGTGGACCCGGACATCTTTTGTGTTACTGAACACTGGCTCCAGGAAAACTACATTGAGAAACTATCACTGGGGACATATAACCTTGTCAACTACTCGTCAAGATCACAGTTTAGGGGTGGAGGAACAGCAATCTTTTTCAGGAATGGAATGGATGCAACGAACTACTCAAAAACAAGCATGGTACCGACTATTGAAAAATATTTAGAATACTGTGTAACAGAAAAAATAGTGAACAATAAAGCTTATATTATAATATGTATGTATAGGTCCCCATCAGGGAATTTTAATTAGTTCTTGTCAAGCCTCAATGAAATTTTAAATAGCGTATATCGTCCAAATAAGTATTGTATATTATGTGGAGATTTCAATGTAAATTTTAACTCCGAATGTGATGACTCCTTTTCTCTGTTGCAGCTCGTAAGGGGTTATGGTATGAGGGGACATGTGAGCGGGAACACTAGGGTCGGCCCCACGGGAGGCACTCAAATTGATAATATTTTCAGCAATATAAACCCAACTGATTTAAACTGTTGTGTACATGTAACAAATATTTCTGACCACTATGGGCAAATACTGGCCCTCAACTCCATAATTGAGAGTCAGCCCTCAATATACACAAAGAAACGGTTTTATACTACAACAAATATTAATACTCTTGCAGCCTATCTGGCTAATGAAGACTGGCAGGACGTCTACAACTCATTGGGTGTGGATATCAAGTATGAAACCTTTTATAGCATATTCTATTACTATTTTTCACTGTGTTTTACACTCTGTCCATCGAGGATAAAAACTGAGGGGAAACAGTGGGCAAATTCTGATATCAAGAACTTCGGGCAGCATGTCAAGGACCTTTATGTATGGTATAAAATGAGTGGTAGTAATATTGCTTATGAAGAATACAAATCTGAGCGGAAGAAATATAGAAAGTTCCTCTCAGACTATAAAACTACTTTAAATGACAACAGAATCATAAACTCCTCTAACAAAACCAAAACAGCTTGGGCTATTTACAATAATTTGATAAATAAGAAAAAAGTTAATACTAGTAAAATTGCAATCATGCAGAATGACTCATTAATCGATGCACCTCAGGACATAGCTAACATATTCAGCGAAAGGTTTAATTTACCAAGTGACCATAGTAACAATTATAATGTAAAAAATAATATAAGCCATGTGCCTACTATCTTCTTAAACCCGACAAATGAGAATGAGATAATTAATATAATCATGGGGCTCCCAAATAAGTTTTCAGTGGGTCTGGACGAAATATCAACAGTGATCTTAAAACATTCAACCAAATGGATCTCCCAACCCATCTCGAATATCATGAATGAATGTTTTACGGACGGAGCTTTCCCAGGGTTATTAAAAAATGCAAAACTAATTCCCATCTATAAAAAGGGGAATCGCACAGAACTTGCAAACTATAGGCCTGTTTCGCTGTTGTCAACCGTGTCGAAGGTGTTCGAGAGGGCTATATATGTACGTCTGATGGATTTTCTAATTAAACATGATCTGCTAGCAAGTACCCAGTATGGTTTCTTACCTGCTAAATCAACTCAACTAGCTATCTATAAAGCGATAACTAATATAATAGAGAACCTTGATGGCAATCGAAGGGTAGCTGGACTATTTTTCGACCTCTCGAAGGCTTTTGATACGATTGACCATCAAATATTGTTTCAAAGGCTGAGCAAATATGGGATAAGGGGAAACGGTGCATCCTTAATTAAATCATATCTTGTGGAGAGGAAACAGACTGTCTGCATAACAAGTGATGGGCAAAAGTATTTCTCTGAACCGGTCAATATGACTAAAGGGGTGCCGCAGGGGTCGATTCTGGGTCCAATACTATTTTTGCTCTATGTGAATGATTTACATCGCGGCTTCCTGAGAAGTCTAGTATGTCAATACGCGATACAACCATAATATCAAGTGATATGAACTTTACAAACTTATCTCCAGATTGTACTGAGGCCGTGGAGATGATGAGGCAATGGTGCAAAGAAAATAATCTTAGCTTAAACCAAGATAAAACAGGCCTAATGGTCTTTAGCAAGAGCAACTTAGTGTTGGATACAGAATCCCTATATGTGAAGGTAGGCGGCAAGTCAATTCCATCCATTACAGATGTCAAATTTCTAGGTGTCTACCTGGACCCAACTTTAGACTGGACTCAGCATACTCGTCATTTGCAGTCCAGGTTGAGTAGTCTCTGTGCAGTGATGCGTAGACTGCGAGATGTTTTAACTGTGGAGGGTCTCCGTCAGATTTATTTTGCAGGGGCACAGTCCATCATAGGCTACAGCGTAATGTTCTGGGGCTCGTCAACAAGTGCAATTGCGGTGTTCAGATCCCAAAAGCGAATAATAAGAACAATGCTGAAACTGCACCCCAGGGCTTCTTGTAGGTCTCTTTTTGCGAAGTTGGGGATCCTAACAGTGCCATCATTATATTTTATGAAATTAGCGATGTTTGTCAAAAAACATCGACATCTATTTATGTCCAATCATCACCACTATAGTGAAGACATGGAAATTGTTACTAGGGGTAGAAGTGATCTTAGCGTTCCTACTCACAGCACATCTTTCTTTCAAAAGGGCCCTGCTTATATGGCCATCAAGATATTTGGTCTTCTCCCTCGGGAGATGCGGGATGAAGGAGACATCAATAAATTTAAAAGTTTACTTAAGGACTTTCTCTTAAGAAAGTGTTATTACGATTTTAGTTTCAGATCTTAATGTTAGCTCCATATTTTAACATGTTTGATTGTATGTAATTGTGTTGGTGTATATGTTGTAACTGTTTGAGCTTTTGGTTGGTGTATGTATACTCCGCTTTCTTACTGTATTAACTGTAACTTTGTGAATTTTAAGTCAGTGTATATTCCGCTTTACTATGTATGTTGATACAGTTTTGTTTTTCTCTTCTGGTCTGTTGACGTTGCTGTATCTCTTGAAGGATTTTGTTGGCAATAAAGAAATTATTTATT
This sequence comes from Pissodes strobi, assembly GCA_016904865.1. Lineage (NCBI taxonomy): Eukaryota > Metazoa > Arthropoda > Insecta > Coleoptera > Curculionidae > Pissodes > Pissodes strobi. Next base: position 22,754 of record JAEQML010061074.1, on the reverse strand, counting down.
ATTTATTTATTTATTTATTATTATTATACATTATTAGTCCGCTTATGCATGTCATAAATCTAATCTTTCTTCAGGGAACTGTGCCAAATGACTTTAAAAAGTCTGTAGTGGTCCCAACTTATAAGTCTGGAAATAGAACAGATATTGGTAATTTTCGACCGATAAGTCTAATTAGTACTTTTGCCAAATTGTTCGAGAAATGTCTTAAAGACAGACTACTTAATTTTTTTACATCACACAAACTTTTGAATAAAAATCAATTTGGCTTCCAAAAAGGTGTTAGTACTAATCATGCTATATTTAAACTTGTTGATTCTATCAAATCTCACCTGGACGGACGCAGAAAGTGCCTGGGTGTCTTTTTGGGCCTTGCAAAGGCTTTCGACACAGTGCCTCATAAAAAGCTATTGGATGTGCTAGAGCACTGCGGAGTAAGGGGCACTGTGTTGGACGTCTTTCGCAGTTATTTGGAAGACAGAACACAGCAGGTTAGAGTAAATAACATTTTGAGTGACTTCCTAACGATCCATTTGGGCATCCCCCAGGCACTGTTTTGGGGCCGCTCCTGTTTATCATATACATAAATTCATTACTGAGCAAAAAAATTAAAGACTTAATTATATCATATGCGGATGACACAGTTTTGGTATTTACTGATGATAGTTGGGAGCGGGTAAAAACTAAGGCTGAGCTGGGTATTGGAATGGTGAAGGAGTGGTTGGACTTTAGCGAATTAACCCTTAACATAGACAAATCAAAATATATTGCATTCTCTCTTACTGATGTGAACAGACCTAATTTCAACTTTTTACAGCTGAACGGAACAGGATTAAAAATAAATGAAGTTAATTACATGAAATATTTAGGTGTTATAGTTGATAAGAACTTAAAGTGGTCTAAACATGTTGATGGTTTGGTTGTTAGAGTTCAATTTTATGAGTTACGTAAATTTATGAACAAAAACTTACTTATATCCATCTATAAAGCTTTGGTGGAGCCTATTCTACAGTATGCTATAATTGTGTGGGGTGGTCTGTACATGAACTCTCTTGAACCTTTGAATGTGGTGCAAAATTATATTTTAAAACTCATATTTCAGAAAGAAAAACGATTTCCTACTGAACAGCTCTATGACGACAACTCTTAACATCAGAATGCTATACTTTTATAACATTTGTCTCTTTCTGTACAGTAGCAATGACTTACAAACAAAAGTTGAGCACGCATACCAAACTAGACCAGTAACCAATCAGAATTTGATTGTTCCTTTTTACAGAAAGGATGGTAACCAGAGATTTATTACAAGCCTAGCCCCCAAAATATACAATTCCTTGCCAACTAACATAAAAAATATTTATAAATATCATGCATTTGACAAAAAATGTAAGCGACTCAACTACAGCAACTATAAAATATTTCTTGAACTGTTGTGATTCTCATTGCATTCAGATTGCTAGTAATCTAGGTGCAATAACCTATTTAAGTAGCTGAAATTGTAAATGTTGCAGTTTATTGTATTGTAAATTATGTGAATAAACTGAGTAAACCCCATATCTTGTTAGTTTGGCCAGCAAAAGTTGGTGATCCTCTGGGTGGAAAGCCTTAGAAAAGTCTATCGTTGCGCCTAAGCAGTGTTTCGCGAGCTTCCACAATTTTAATCAGAAAAGAATAAAAGGCAGTCTCAGTACTTCTACCCTTAACAAAAGTATGTTGTGCATTTGACAGAAGTCTCTATACTTATCAAAGAAACAGATTAACTGATCCTATAAATTCATTTCATATAGTTTTGAAATTCTATATAAAATGCTGATGGCTCGGTTGTTACTATAGCTGTTTGGATCGCCCTGCTTAACAATAGGAATGCCCGTTGCTAGTTTCAGGTTGCCAGGAAAAGTTCCTTCTCCATAAGATAAATTGATTAAGAATGTCTCCAGGGGATAGCTTGCACAAATTGTGCCATAATTTTAGAATGGTGTTTGAAATTCCATCTTGCCCACCGGAATTCGAATTTTTTTATCTATTAATTAACGATTCAACATCATAAACACAGACCAGAGATAAAAATAATGAGTTTTCGCTGCAGGGAATACTGAAGCTTAAAAAATCAAAATCTGGATCATCTGGTGCAGTGTTACAATCATTTGCAATAACTTCATCCTTCAGTTTTTTACCATCATTTTCATAAGTTTCTATCGCTTTATTCTGTTTGAACCTCTTCTGCAGTTTACCCATTAGTTGCTACATGGTTTTAGATTTATTATCAGACATTATAATTTTTTTATCATTTTCTTTTTGGTCAAATAGTTTGCGCTCAAAGCATATCAGGGAAATGAAATAACTGATCTGGACAATCAGGTTTAAGGAGGCAATGTCACGGCTCGCGACCATATGTACTGGGCTACCCTATACAACTAACCTGCCGTGTATACGTTATTTCCGCATGCATAATCGCCTACCGAGAACATTTCTGAAAGCTCTGGTATTTTCCCGATGTAGAGTGTGGCCAAGGCATCTCCATCTAATATTAAGCTTTGTTTCTGACTTGTAAATCTGTTAGTGACTTGGATGAATGTAAAGTGAAGCAACTTTTTCTGTTGCAGGGTATTCAACGAAGAAAACCGCCATAACCAAACTTTGGTTGAATCACATTTAATTAAACATGAAGAAGTTGATATCAAAAGTGACGATGAACAGGACAAGTCGGACACCAAGTAAGAAATTTAATTATTGCTTTATTAAATATTCAGCACTTTCAGCTTTGATTATATGGTGGTTCTTCTTATGAGTCGATGTCAGTGTGAAACCACGTGCTAGTTCATCCTGTACGATCGTGTAAAATTCAATTAAATAAAAGTTCCTTTTACGGGTATCGAACCCGAAGCGTGCGCCATTATAATGAGAGAGGGACCGAGCCGTACCAACGTGCTACGGGACCTCGATATAATTTAGCTTAAAGCTTGTCGACAAGCGTGCAGTGCGTGTGTACAGACATGGGTCTATTCCATTTTCTCTTTCGTACAGATGAAATTTCACTTCTGATGTGTGGTCCACAAGCACAGTTATATTAAAAGGTGTAAATAGGGACATCAGAAGATTTTGTGATTTAGGACAGACTGTGATGATATATTTAGAAAATATACGTTTTAATTTTTCAGACAGGTTCATATAAAGTAGTGCAATATATCGGTTATTATAATGGTTACTTTTTTAAAGTTTCTTTGTATTATTCTATAATAACTGAGTTCGTTCGTTAAAAATTGTTACAGTATTTCTCTCTGTGAAATAATTATTTAGTAGTGTTTGTTTGACCTTTTCTAAGGCTTTAGGACGATATACAGGAGAAGTTAATGCAAATAGCTCGGTTAGTAAGATATTTAGTAAATTTTATTATGACACTATTTTTATGGTTAAAATTGAGATATGTCGTGACTATGTCTTATTTGGGTGCCTTTTTGTTTTTAAATTTTGTTCCTTACTATGTTAAATCAAGAATTCGATCATTTTCTTCAATTTCAGTAGCAAATTTTAATTTGGTGTGAATGTTATTGAAGATTTTGAGAATATCTTCTAGGTTATTTTCTGGTACAGCAATCAAACAATCATCAACAAATCTTTTGAAAAAGATTGCATTGAAATTATTTTTTTAATTATGTTGCGGCAGAAATTGGAAAATCCATTTCATTGTTGGTAGAATTTTTGTCGTTTCGGAAATAAATGTTACTTAAAGCAATGTCAACAGGGTTTTTCAAAAGAAACGCATAAAAGTCATATCGTCTGTATGAATTATGCTTTAGAAAAAATCTGAAACACAGGAATTGGTCTTAAGTGTTCGTCGTGGCTTGTAGATGGCGTTCCCTGGAAAGTGCAATGAAAGTTGCCATCTTCGGTTTGCTTATGTGCATAATTTTGTTGCGTATCAATTTGCCTCATCTCTACTTGGAAGCACTAGAGTTTATTTTACATAGAGTATTGTCTGTTATTCTAAAGTTATTTGCTCGACGTCTAACGGCTATATTTAGGTTTGAGTTATTTGGATTTAATATGGCTAGTTTTTGTTGTTCTATTTCTTTCTCTTGTAATTCTTTTATATGGTCACTTTTTAGGGCGAATGTCGGTAGTTATTTGGTCACTTTTTAGGGCGAATGTCGGTAGTTCATCCAGTTCCTTTTCATTTTGTTGTTCTGCAGGGAATACTAGATTTCGAGACATACAATCAGCGTCTTTGTGTGCTTTGTCGTCCTTGTATTCTACCGTGTAATCGTACTCTGCTAATTTTAGCACCCACCTGGCCAGTCGTCGATTATTTTCATTGATTGAGTGCATCCAACATAGAGCATCATGGTGGTCTGATGAGTTTTATTGATTGCCCATATATTAGATGTCTAAGATATCTCATTACCCATACTACACTTAGTAATTATAGCTCACTTTATACAATAATGTTTATCGCAGGTTGATAAACTCGTACTTATATAAGCCATTGCCGTTTTGATCTCATCTTCTTGTAGTAGAATAGCTCCAATGTCGCATGTAGATGCGTCTGTTTGCAGGATCGTTCCTCTTTCTGGGGTAAAGTGATGCAATACTGAAGCTGATAAGTTTATCATTTAATGTTTTCAACGCTTCCCCTTGTTTTGGTCCTCATAAAAACTGTTGATTTTTTTCGTCAATTCGCGTAGAGGGAGGGAGGGCGATTGTTTCAACGTTATTAATAAACTTTCTATAGAAATTACATAATGCTATAAAACTGTGCACGTCTTTTCTTGGGTGTTGGAAAGTTTTTACACAAATTATTTTATCGTCATCTGGGAGAATGCCATTCTTACTGACTTTAAATCCAAGAATTCTTATTTCTTCCTTATAGTATTCACATTTATTTGGTTTTTTTGCCGTCGCCGTTCATATACTTTTCTTAGTTTAACCCAAACTAACCGAAAAAACCTTGTCTGCTAGTGCTTGAAATTTGGCAGGAGCGTTTCAGTGTCCCAAACCAAGTACATTGAATTAATATGAGTTGTGTCCTTGTGCTACGAATGCCGTATATAGTTTTGATTCTTCGTCTATTGAAACTTGCCAATATGCTGAAAACATGCCCAAGGTCCTGGAGTATTTGGCATCTCCTAGAGATTTGTGGTAAAGGCCAGTATCTCTTCTTTGTACATTGACTGAGTGTTCGATAGTCGAAACAGAATCTTATTTTTCATCCTTTTTCTTAACTAATACTACAGGACTTGCCCAGGGGAATGACATGGACGTATGACGTTGCTTTCTAGCATTTCATGTATTTGTTCGTCAATGATCTTTCTTTCTTTTTGAGATACCCGGTATAATCGGTTTTTTGTTGGTTTAGCCTCCTCGGCGTCTATGACGTGTTTCGTCCGTTCCACCCATGTGTTTCGTTTCGTTGTTTATAGATCATTGTATTGTAACAATAGGTTCTCTAATGCATTTTGTGTCCCTTTGTGGGAAATGTGTTTAATGTTTTAGGAACATTTTTCGCCATCTGTGTAGATATAAGATTGTATTGTTAATTGTTCATATGCGAGCCAGACTTATATTTGCAACTCCCTACTGTTGAGTACTCTAATTGACCATTACTTTCATTTCTGATGCTTCCACTTTGTCTTTCTTTATGATGTAATCTTTTGTTATTCCTATTTTGTAACTTCTGGAATTCTTTTCTATATCTGTGTTTAAAATTGGCTTAGTGACATATTCATTCCGCAATTCTGATTTGCATACTGGAATTTTTATCTGGCCTTTTTCTAGAATCGCATAGATCATTTTCTTGTCACAAAAAGCTACTCGATGATAGTATTGTGTTGTATTGTATTTGTACACGTAAGTGGGCCCAAATAGGACCCTCCACTGCGAGCCTTGGGCTATTGTGGCTCCCATCTGTGGTTTCCACCATGCCAGAGGCTCGATCCTTTTTATGAAATCGAACAGCTTTCCAATGACTGTTTGTCTGGTTCTTTCCATTGCTGGACAGTGGCATACAACATGCTCTTGTTGATGTGGCTTCTTAGCCGACAATGGCCAGTGTACATGCCAACTACAGCATGTACCTGCTGTCGTCCGTTGTCCAGTTCTCATTCTTGATGGCAGATTCACCGCCGTTAGGCCTGGTAACTCCATTTGTCTGCAAATTGCTTCTTTAGCTGTGTTATAAGCTATTCCCAGTACTGGTTCTGGTCCTATGAAGGTCGTTGGGGCCGCCTGCTTCGCAAGAACATCAGCTTCTCGTTGCCTTCATATCCTGTATGTCCAGGTATCCAAATCAGTGTAAGTTTATTTTCTCTACCTAGTTTGGTGAGTAGTACCTGGCAGTTCCATACTGTCTTGGATGAACAACGGCTAGATTCAAGAGCTTTTAAACCTGCTTGACTGCCCGAGAAAATTTTGATTGACTTGCCTTTCCAGTTTCTATAGATGAGCCACTGTGCAGTCATATCAGTGGTCTTAATTTCAGCCTGAAAAATGGTTGCGTGTTTGCCTAGGGAACACTTAAGCTCAACCTTATCATTTTTATTCCACGCAGCGGCTCCTGTACCATCATTGGTCTTGGAGCCGTCAGTGAACCAACTATTCTCTGTTATTCTCAGATGTTCCGAGTCTTTTGCCCATTCGTTCTTCTCTGGTAGCAGGACGTCATAGGCATGGTAATAGGTAGTTTTGGTAGGCATAACATCTGATGGTAGACCCAGCACACTGTCCGCTCATTGGCATTTTTCAGCCTGTTGGGCACCATGATGATCGCCTGCGGATTGTTGATCACCGCCTGTGTCAATCTATACGTCGCCCATCTAGCCTCCTTCTCCAGTACTATTTTAAGAGGTGGCAGATTTAGAAGACACTCAAGCGCTACCGTGGGTGTAGTGCCGAAGGCGGCACTAATTGCCCGACACGCTTTTCTTTGAAAGGTAGATAATTTGATTCTCGCGGAGCTCTGTAAGCTCAAGCTACTGCTCCATATGTTATCATTGGTCTTATGGCCGCAATATAGAGCCAGTGCATTTGTTTGGGATGTATGCCCCATGTTTTGCCACAAATGCGTCTGCAGGTCCATAGTGACAGTTTCACTTTTGCGGCAATTTTATCCAGATGCACATTCCAGTTAAGTGTTTTATCTAAGGTAATTCCGAGATACTTCACTGTATTCGCAAATGGAATAGTTTCTCCTTTGAGTGAAGGTGGTCTTATGTCTTCTAGTCTTTTCTTCCTTGTGAAGATAATAAGATAAGATAATATTTATTAACGGATCAACCATTTTACAATAAATGTACAAATATATAATAAAATATCCCATTATTATAAATCATCCAGACAATAAAACAACAAAAACAATAATAGATCTTAGTCTAGGTATTGCCTACATATTAAAATATAAAAAACAAAATTTACACATTAAATATACAGAATTAACAATTTTTAGTGTTACAGTTATTACTCATCTACACATATAAACAAACATACACTCACATAATATGTACCTACAATTAAAATAGTTTGTTTAATGCTTGATCTAAACTGACTTAAGTTAGAATTAAAAAAGTCTAAATCTTTTGCTACAACCTTAGCAGTTCTACACATTCTTTGAGTTGGAATGTTTTGGCTATAGTTTGTTCTATGATATTCGATGTAAAACAGCTCATAGTTTCTTAGGTTTAAATGTGGAATAGACAAGGATATCTTTTGTAATAATTCAGGGGAGTCAATTATACCATATAAAAATTTAAATCTAAGAAATCTCTTCGATTTTCTAGTTTAGGTAATCCCAATAATTGGCTGATTTCACTATAATTTATATTTTCGTAGGGAATGTTTAATTTGTAGGCTATAAATCTTAAAAACTGTTTCTGTACTTTTTCGAGATTATTTACATATGAATCATAGAAAGGTGACCAAACGATTGAAGCATATTCTAAGATGGATCTAATAAGAGAGCAATATATATTTTTAAAACTATAGATTTTATTAAATTCTGAGACGCTACGTTTAACAAATCCCAAAAATTTCAGAGCTCTGTTTTTAACAAACTCGAAGTGATCTTTAAACGATAAAGTAGTATCGAGAATAACTCCCGAGATCTTTTATTTTTTCTACACTTTCTAAATTGGTGTTATTTATATTGTAATTGAAGTAAACAGGATTCAATATTCTATAAAATCTCATTATTTTACATTTATCAATGTTTAGGTCCAAGCCATTTTTTGTCACATATTCAAAAAATCTATCTAAATCTTGTTGAACCAAAATGTAGTCACTAGTACTTTTTATAGTTTTGTATATTTTTAGGTCATCACAGTAAAAAATAACTTCACAATGTCTAAAACATTGTAGAATATCGTTAAGATAGCAGTTAAAGAATACTGTCGATAAGTGTCCCCCTTGCGGTACTCCTGACTTAACGTCAATAGTGGCAATAAGGTTATTGTTCACTTTAACAATCTGTTTTCGACCTGTTAAGAAATTTTCATCCAAGATAGTAATGAACCATAGATACCTATTGCTGAAAGTTTTTGAATTAGAATATTTGTTGACTCTGTCAAAAGCCTTGGAAAAGTCAGTGTAAATTACATCAACTTGACACCTCCTCTCCAAGGCTTCTAACAAGTAGTTCGAAAAAATTGTAAGATTTGTTACTGTGGATCTTCCACTAACAAAGCCATGTTGTTGATTAATGACTGCATTATTCATTAAAGAACTTATTTGTGATGATGCAATAATTGACTCGAACAGTTTAGCAAAAATATTAATGTGACATATTGGTCTATAGTTTCCAACAAAAGATCTATTTCCATTCTTAAAAATCGGTTTTACATATGATTCTTACCATTTATTTGGCAAGTTACCTGTTGATCAGGAGAGCATAAAATTTTTTTGAAGTATATGTGACAAAATGAATCTACAATAATTGAAAATAAAAGCTGGTGATATATTGTCAGGGCCAGATGATAATTTTAGATTCAGTTTTTCAATACAGTTAAGAACTTCACATGCGGTAACATTGCAGGACCTTATATAGACACTACGTTCAAAATTGGGGGTTTCATTCAGAATGGAACTAGAATCAGTGTATACAGATGCAAAATATTCCTTAAAAAATTTGAAATTTCGCTTGTGTCATTAGATAAATTACCATTAAACTGCATAAGATTGGGTATATCATGATTTTTACGTTTGCTATTTATATATTTCCAGAATTCTCTCCTGCTTATGATTGTATTTTCTAATTCTGTTATATACTCTTTGTGGCAGGCTATGAGTAGGGTTTTGCAATTTTCTCGTAATATAGAAAATAACTCAATCTCGTATAGATTTAGTGGATTTATAGGTTTTATGAGCTTGCTTTTTATTAAGAATGGTTTGTTTTAGTTCATTCGAATACCACTTTGGGAATACCCTATTTTTGCGGCGACGGACGGGTACATATAAGTCAATTATTTCATATATAATCTCATAGAACAAATCAACAGCTTTGTTTATATCAGATGAATAATTTCAACCCAATCAAAACTACCTAAGACCTCATTTACCAGCCTATAGTTCACATTATTGAAATCTCTATAGTAGTGATCATACTTTAAAAATTGACAATTATCACACATTATATCAAAAACCAATGCTGGATGAAACCTATCACATTTCACAATGGGAAAGTCAGCAGTATTCACAATTGAGCTATTTGAGTTTGTAAAGATTAAATCTAAAAAATTACCAGCACAGTTAGGAGTCGAGTTTATTTGATAATGATTTAATAGTGCATTTAGATCTGCAATGTGTTCTGCTTTTTTGTGAAAGTACCAACCGGTGTACATCCATACTGATCATTAACCCAATAAAGGTTTGGTAAATTAAAATCACCACACAAATGTGACAATGAGAACTCATGTTTCTGATAGATTTCTTCGATAGACGCTACATAGTTTTCATACAAATCTTCACTTGAAGATGGCGGTAGATAGGCGCAACTAAATAGAATTTTATTTTTGTCCGTTTTTACTTGGACAGAGACACTTTCAATGTTTTTGTAGCTTGATTCAATTTTTGAAGATAGTAGATATTTTTTAACTGCAACTAACGAACCACCTTTAACAGCTGCATCATTCGTTTCACTGATTCTATCTGTGCGATATATATTATAATCTGAAATATTAAGTTCATTATCATGTTTATCTGCGTGAAGCGCTGACTCAGTAATTAAGATCACTTCAAACTCTTCTAAGTTAACAGACATTGAAAATTCTTTCAGCTTGGTTCTTAATCCATTTACATTTTGATAATAGCCTTTTAGTTCTTTACTTGATTGTCGTCTTGTAGTTGGAAATTTGCAGGTTCATTAGAATATAAGTTTCTGTCTTTCCTTCGAAAGTTAAATCTTCTAAAGGTAACACCAACCGGCCAAAAACTAATAATTTATTAATATTTATTCCAATCTTGAACGAGTTGGTTCTGCCCAGAGTCTTTAACTGTTCAACAACTATGCTATTATTATTTATCTCAGGGATTTTCATAGTAATGTAATTTCTGACTTTTGTAATGTCAGTGTTTTTGCTAGCTTTACCGACGTAGAGCCACATTAGACCTAGTTCAGCCATAAATTCTTCACTATGAGTGCCAGTACCCTTAGAAACGTCATTTCTTCTGGATTTTCTGCTTTGGACAACTTGAAAACCCTCACTGTCTTCTTCGTTATTTTGAACTGATGAAGTCATTGTAGGCACTGTCATTTGAGAACTAGTTCTTGAATCTGAACTGTTTACTTTGCTAGAACTTTTGATTTCTGTGATTTTGTTGGTTTTATTATCTTTTACCTTACTGGCAGCAGAAGTCTGTGTAGCCAAATGTTTATTTTGGTGGATGTCTGACGTACTTGTTGGTTGAAAAGGACTGGTAGCAATTTTTTGAAGTAATGACTCCATAGTTCTAAATCTAAGTTCGAAATTTTCGAGTTTTTGTTTTTGTGCCCGGTTAACACATTACTTTTTAAATCTTCCACTTCGGCAATATAAACTAGCTTCTCTTGCTCTAGAACACTAATACTAGTTTTCATTTTAGTAGTTAAGCCCTTCAAGTCATCAATCTCCTTATCAAGTGTGGCAACTGTATTCTTATATTCAGTAATATCCTGATTCAATAACTTCTTCGATTCTTTTGCAACTGATAATTCTTTACGTAATTTGGCTATTCGTTCTTCTTTACTTTTTATATCCACCACAAATTTATCTTCGGCCTCTCTGTAAAATCTTGAGTATTCCTTTTGAGTCTTGCAATTATTTCATCTTTCTCAGAAATTATTTCTTTCAGTTTTTCAATTTCTTTTATTCGAGCATCCTGTATATTTTCCTCTTCTATCACTTTATCTTGACAAGTCTGTGAACAGTAGATCTTATAGCCTCCTAGACGAATAGTACCACTTTTTCTTTCTAAGCAACTGGCGTGAAAAATCCCATAGCAAGCAACACAACATAAATTTCTAAAGTCTTTTTTGTTGGTGCAACAAGCAAAACGCGTGCTCATTGTGGGGATAAGCTTGAAACTGTGGCAACGTCGCCCCCAGGTTCCACAGTTTTTATTATCCACAGTTACAATTATAATGGCAAGTTTACAACTAAATTTAAAATTTTGCGAAATTATTATTATGGCATAATACACTACACACTAAACTGAATCGATTGATACTAAATTTATTTATTTTGGGCACTTTTAACTGAAGAAATTTCAAGAGGCACATGCGAGCAAAATATCACGATGTTTATCGGACGACGGTCGACTGGAAACGGTACTATAACTGTTTTGTGTTGGTTCACATATAGTTGTTCCCTTTCACACCAGTCATAGACCACGGTTAGCATCTCTTGCAGATCCTCTGAGATAGTTGGGAGTTGCTTCTAATCAGCATTCCTAGATCATCCGCGTACGCCTTCACCTCCACATCTCACAGCGAGAGCACCGCCAACAGACCACAGGAGGGGCGACAGAACCCCGCCCTGCGGACTCCCCTAACGGCCCTGAATCTGTAGCTCTCCCTCTGTAGGGTTGTTGTGCTTACTCTGCAATTTAACATACTTCCGATCCAGTTTCTTATTTGTGGTTCAACCCCTCTTTCAGCTAATGCTGTGTATAAGGAGTTTGGTAATGCATTATTGAATGCTCATTCAATGTCTAAGAACACACCCATCGCGATAGTCTTGGTTTCTAACGCTTGTGTTATATTTCCGACAAGGTTGTTTCGTGCCGTGTGTAGATTTGCCGGTCTGATACGCATAGTGGTGAGCATTCAGTTGATACTCACCAAGTGCACCCGTTCTAATGTGCACGTCTACTATCTTTTCCATGCATTTCAACAGAAAGGAGGACATAGTTATTGGTCTTCATGAGTTAGGTGTTGATTCCCTGATGATAGTAGTCGCAATGTCTTGAATTGCAGGTATAGTTTAGTTGTTTTATGACGACTTGCGAACTATATTTCGTGACATGACGCCATTGTTGGCGTGCAGGTTATGTAGTTCAGATTAGGGATCGATTTACGTCGGGTGAGAAGAGATGATAAAGAAGTCACTCCGATTAAAAACAATAACAATGTCTATTGATCGAAGACTTAATAAATTTACATTATACCCGATTACTAAGGTATGCATGTCTTTCCGGCTGAGGTATACTTTGAATTGTTTATAGGTCTTGGTCACGGTTTTATTGATAGTTTTTAAGAGTTGTGATATGTTTGATTTATAGTTAGATTTGCTTAATTTCACTCAGAGTTTACACTGCACTGTAACTACTTGACAGATTTAACTTTGAAAGCATCTTTCTTATAACTTCGATAAATTTATCGTATATTTGATTTTACTACTTTAAGTGGGTACACCCAAGCCCACGCACATGTGTGCTGCGAAACTCGAGTTTTAGTTAGGGAATTAGGTTGAAGGAACCCGACACACATGTGTGCTGTAAGGAACTGGTTGAACAGGTTTTGAGCCAGAAACAAAGTATGTCGAACTGATGGTTTGCTTGAGTATTTATTTATAGATTAATTTATACGTTGATCGCTCGCATTGTTGATAATGTATCTTAAATGTATACATACTATTTTCCGCTCTAGTTCCAACTTAAGACAGGGTGATATTTACTTAGTTGTTAATGGTTCTAGTAATTCACAATATATTATATCTAATCATAACATCAGATAATCTTCTGAAGTCCTTATATACACCCTTAAAAAGTAAAGTTACAAAAAGAAGAAACCTTACCTAGTATACTTTGTCTAAATATAAATATATTTGAAAGACAGCCCAATATCTTGAAAGATGGTTTAACGGCCATACATATACGAATACAAGAAACAAATTATCGCAATTTAGTAATAAAAGAAATAATAGAAAGTGACGAAGGACATAAACAATTTGAGAAAAATCTATGAATATCTTAATATACATAAATAACATCGATGAAGTCGTTGGGTATATATCTCTTTGACGTCATTTCAATGACTTTGTTCGTTAATAAAATGAACATCAGTTATTGATTCAATGGTATTTATACAATACTTAGATAATTGTATTTTCAATAGGTGTGAAATAGATATGTCTAGCAGCACAGATACCGCAGACGAGCTGATTGAGATTGATTTAACTCTTTCTAGGAAAAGATCGAAAAGGTCTCATATCGATGTTAAAATCAAGCAGATGATTTTAAACACATATGTACGTGAGATGGGAGATAACTCCAGGCTGTCAGTCGATGGAATTGTAAGAAAAGTGGCGAGTAAGACAGGAGTTTGTGATCGCAGTGTATACAGAATAATTAAAGAGTTCAAGACCAAACATCAATTTTCAGAGCCAAAAACAAATCAAAATCGTAAACGTAAAATCGATTTGATAGATGATTTTGTTAGAAATGCAATAAGAAATAAAGTTCATCAGTATTTCTTTAGAAACGAATTACCTACCATTGATAAAGTACTCAAAGACGTGAACGAAGATCCAGATTTGCCAGATTTTAAAAGAACCACATTTTCCAAATTATTAAAATCTTTAAATTTTATGTATGAAAAACGCGGCAGGAACAGCGTGCTGATTCAAAAAGATTAAATAACGATATGGAGAAGGGAATATTCGAAGAAAACTAAGGACTCGGGCATACCGAAGTGGAAACAAATATTTATTGCCTCGACGAGACCTGGGCGAATGCTGGACACACGAAATCAAAAATTTGGGTTGATAATGGGTATCAATGTGTCTTTCAACAGGATTGAAAAATCTTATCAGGTAAATAATGAGCAAAGTCGATATTCTAAAATCCTTATATTCATATCATGTAGCATATTTGTTGAAATTTGTGTATTATCGAGGTACACAGGGTACACTTGACAAGAAACCTGATAAAGCCAAACTGTTTTCTTTTTGTAAACTTTCTTTTTTTTTTGAGGAAAAAAAATCTGAATTTGATTTTTATTATTCCTTATAAGGTATATGCAGGGAATATGGCCAGTCCGTCATATTTCCGAAGCAATTAAAAATCCGAATCGATAGTGTCACTTAACACGACCCAGAACGTACATTCCTAATATATCTTAAGAGAAATTCCTGCTATGAGACAGCAGTTTCGATTTCGCCCCAGGCTTATTAATGGCCGAAAAACTAAACGTTAGTGTTTCACCGGTAAGATTTTATTTAAGTTTACGTCAGTTTTTTTTTTCGGTTAAGGTAAGTACCTGTATAAGTACTTGGTTATAGTTCTTAAATAAACGATTGTTGATAATATAAACTAAATATGTAAGAACATTTGTCAGGTTAATATTTGATAGGTTTATACTCGTTTTCAATATGTAGACCAATATGGCCATACGTGTGGTCTACACTTGTCAATTAAATTAAATAACACCGGTAAAGGAGATAATTTTTGTTGAATTAATAACTAAGCATTGTTGTTAAACTAATCACAAAAGTTATTTTTTTTTATAATAACAACTTGCCTCAAGATATTAAGTGCCTTGCGGCAATTGGCCCAAGATTATATAACTAGAGCTATAGAATTCAAATTAAAAAAAAAATAGCTTTATTATCATAATATTAGTTGTTGACAAAGCCCTGTAAAATTAAAATAAACAAACAAAACATGGCAAAATTAAATATAAAATATACAAAAATAACATGAATTCAAATATGTATTAACAGTACATCAGAGAGAACTTATGGAAAGACATAATTGAAATATTCGTCAAAAGAGTAGTATGCTCTCGCGGCTAGCAATTTTTTTACAGCCTTCTTGAACCTAATTACACATTTTATAGTCCTAATTTCAAGAGGTAGGGTATTTTTTCCCCATACAAATAAAATAATTTTTCTCCTGCTCAGTGTGTGGAATAGGCAGCCGGAAGGTGTAGGTCAGTCGTGTTCCAAAAGAATTATTTACGACAATTTCATTCTTATGATTTTTAAAAACAATACTTGCCGTTTGTAGGATATATAGAGAGTGGAGCGTCAATATCCTATTTCTTATAAAATGCGGAAGACTCCTTACTCCACAAAGGGTTCTAACCGCTCTCTTTTGAAGGACAAATAGTAAGTTAAAAACATACCCAGCACATGAGCCCCAAAAACAAATATCATAGTTAAGGTGAGACTCAATAAGTGATATCACTCTCAGAGCATAGCAACCAGAAGAAACTCTACCACTAACTCTAATAATATGTTCACGGAACTTGAGTTCACTATTGTAAGACCTAAAAATTTATTAGAATATTGTGCCTGGATGGGTTCGTCTTGTAAGCATACATTATCCATAGAACACTTAAAACTTATTAAGTTAGTCTTAGAAACATTAAGGCTGTTTGCATCAAACCAGTCCTTAACCCTACCCAGGTCAGTGTCCAAGATCCTTTTCAGCTGTTCTACATCTTTTTCATGCCATAAAATGGTGGTATCGTCGGCGAACATAGTTACCTCTCCTCTTATTGATAATAGAGACAAGTCGTTAACATATGAAAGGAAGAGTATAGGCCCCAGGACAGAGCCCTGAGGGACACCCTGAGAAATGCGTTGCTCATCTGAACAGCAGCCCTTGAACTTGACACTCTGCACACGACCCGATAGGTAGGATTCGAACCAGCACAGGAACGAGCCTCTAAAGCCATACCTTTCCAACTTCCACAACAATATTCTGTGATCCACACTGTCAAAGGCTTTGGAGACATCACAGAGCACTGCTGCAGCAGCCTCACCAGAGTTAAACCGATTGTAGAGCACACGCAGAAGGTCAAATACAGCATCTTCAGTGCTCTGTCTCTCGGAATCCAAAGTGAGAGGTTAAACCTGTTCAGGAAAGAAATCATTCTAACCTTCACCAACCTCAACGATGTTAGACATTGCAGGCAGAAGAGCTATTGGGCGAAAATTAGATGGACTGTCATGATCGCCACCCTTATGTAGAGGAACAACCACTGCTCGTTTCAGACATATAGGAAATGTGTTAGTAGAAAATGAATCATTTATTGCATCTGCAAGCGCTTCTAGTGCCCTGATGGGAAGAGCCGAAAATATCTTCATAGAGATCTGGTCACATCCTGTAGAAGTTCGATTCTTGATTTTCTTTATGATGTTCCTAACCTCCAAAACATTAGTTGGAATGAAAAAGAAAGTCCCTCCAACATTGATACCTCTCATGAAATCCTCAGGTTCGTTTTTGCTGCAAATGCGACTAGTAATTTCAGAAGCAACCTCATAGTAATAGGAATTGAGCCTATCTGCATTTAATTCAGAGACTGTTGGAAGAGTATCATCCTTCCCCCTGAGTTCATTCACAATACACCAGGATTCCTTTGCCCTATTTGAAGATTCATTGATGCGTTACCAGCTGCTTAGAAAGGAAAATAGTGCTCCTATATATTCTTCGATAGTTGCTAAAATAGTTTAAAAATGGTTCGTTGTCCATTGAGAACGTTCTAATATAATGAAGAGACCGCATATTTTTCCCTGATATTCTTAAACCCTTTGTGTACCAAGGCTTTTTTGTTTTGTATTTTTTATTGATAGTGGGAAACGATTTGTCAAAAATATTGGATATGGATGAATGGAATGCCTCAAGTTTGTCATTACTTGAGTTCACGATTTCACCCCAACTGGCATTATCACTAAGACTACTAAATCTTGCAAAGTTTTTTTTTGTAAATAGTCTGCCACGCGTAATGCTAGTATGTTTCGTGGTAGAATGACAGTTTCCAGACGAACTTTGAGACGCTATTTTGAAGCTGAATGAGCTTAACAAATCCTTGCTAGGTCGAAAACTGATTCTCACAGTTGCACACGAATCAGAATTGTGTCAGCGGATTATTCGTGTGTCGCAAGTATGGTATGTATCCTCTTGCGTTCAGGGTACTTCGTTCATGTGTCTATTTTAAATCCTTTTAATGCTAATGCAGAGATTGCTAGGCGTTTTTGGCTTAGAGGATATTTAGAAACGAACCCACATTCCGCTCATCATTGGACGTACACGTGGCAAACGTGCAGTGATAATTTTACTCCCCGAAGAAGAATTTGGCGTCCTAGCCTGAAAAAATCTAATTCACGCCGATTGCCAGGCCGGGGGGAACCCGATGTTCCCGTGGGATCATTTTGTCTGTACCTGAAAAAAAATCAAATTTTTTTATTCTGAAAAATCAGTGGTCTAACCCAGACAGGGTCACGGTTGCCCCCTAAATGATCTGCATATTGCAGCATGCCTTTTGTCGTTAATACAAGGGGCATCAAGGAAGAAAGCAAAAACTTGAACTTTGCTAGGGCACAGAAGTTACATTCATTATTCATTTATTATAAACGATCGCATTGAAAGACTTAAGTCTATAATGAGAGAAATTGGAACTATGAAGAAGCCAGAACGGATTTATAACATCGATGAGAAAGGTTGCCGCTTATGCCTAGATAAGCAACAGACGGTTTTAGCTAAAAAAGGTGCAAAAGGGGTCCATTTTATAGCATGGCGAAAATGTCACGACTGTGTGGTATGGAAACGCCTTTGGTGCGGCAATTTCTCCATGTCTCTTGCTTAAGGGTAAATGATGAAGGCCGAAAGGAAAGATAACTTACCTGCAGGGTTAGAAATCACGATGACTACAAAATGTAGTATGACTGCAGAAACTTTCTGCATATGGATAGGACATTTTGCTAAATATAAAGTAGCAGGTGTTCTCATGTTCGATGGCGCAAAATGTCACCTAGATCACAGCATTTTGGATAAAGCAATGGAGGTTGATATAATCTTCCGAGTAATACAACTCATGAATTCCAAATAATGGACAAATCTGTGTTCAGGGTGTATGAGTATTACTGGTATGCCGAAGTTTGTCCTTACATAGTGAACAATCTATTTCAAAATTCAGATTTTTTCAGAAGTACATATGGGGCAAACAATGACTCCGTCCCATATTAAGTCAGGGTTTGTAGCCACTGGAATTTTTCCATGCCAAAAAGATGCAACTCCTGACGTGTCCTTTACGCCGAGCACACTAACCCAAATTAATTATGGTGAAATTAACTTGCTTAAAAAGAATCAAATAACTTATGGAGCAAATAACGAATCGTACCTGCAATCCAGTATACAAAGAAATGTAAAGAAAAGTACTACAGCTCAAGATAAAAATGTTTCGGGTAAAAGCAGCATCACAGAATCAGATTATTCATTAAACGATGAATCAGGGGCCTATAACACAAATGCTACAAGTCCAACAATTGTGGAAATAAATTATACAAGTGTAGATTTTCTGTAGCATAAAGTAAGTTGTGGTTACTAGCGGGGCACTGGTAATTACGGAACTTTTTGTACAGCTGTAGTTTGTTTCCATAACACAACAACCACACTTGTTCAGTTGTGTTACGGAAATGTCAGCAATTGTAAACAATTTTCTACCTATCTTGAAAGTTGGGTTGATTCAATGTAGTTAAGTCTTTCACCGTGAACGTATAATTTTACTGTCGATATGTGGTCAAGTTTTTCCTATAGTGACAACCAAAATAGACAAAAATGCTCGTGTATCGGTATCGGATGAGAATAAACCTTGACATGCTGAGAGACGGAGAACTTGTGGAAAGGTTCAGCCTCAATCGAGAACCGTGTGAAAGCCTTCTTCAAGATGTAGGCCCAGCAATGACTTATCAAACGATTCGATGGTAAGGCTTGTCACCATTACAGAAACTACTTAATGCTCTGAAATGGTTTGGAAACGGAGAACAATACCATGGGGTATGTGACATGCATGGAGTGTCAAAAATTACCGTCTGCAGATGTGTCCACGATATTATTGCTGCCGTAAACGAAATAAAATATGACGCAGTGATTCGTTGGCCGGACAGACAATACAGTGCACGTGACAGAATGCTTTCATAATTTGGCGGGATTTCCAGAAGTTTGTGGAGCTGTAGATGGAACCCTCATAAATAACGATGCTCCCAGGAATAACGAACCCGCTTACGTCGACGGCCATGAGAAGCATTCAATCCATTGCATGGCTTAAAGTTTTATTATATAAGTGCAAATTGGCCCGGAAGCTTGCACAATGCGCGAGTACTTCGTAACAGTTCTTTGTTGCGTAGAATGAGAAACGGTTGGAGACCTCATGGAAATGCTATGATTCTTGGAGATTCCGCATATCCCTTACGCGAATGGTTAATTCCACCAACTTATGACGATCCGATGAACCCAACTCAGACCACTTTCAACAGAGCTCATAGAAGCACTCGGCGCATTATAGAAAACGACTTCGACCTATTGAAAGAAAAAGTCCATGCTTGAACCATCTACGAGTTGATTCAGTCTTCGCCGCAAACATTTTTAAATGTTGTGCGCTTGTAAGAACGATAATGTACAAGTGTAGAATATATCACTAGTAGCTACTAGTGTATGAAATATTATTGTGTTACAGGAAATAGGGTTACCTGTAGGTACAAGCCATTTACTTGTAACTTGTAGTCTTGTTACAATTGTAAGCATTGTGTTATAGGGCCCAGGGGTCTCCAAATGTGAATATTTCATTTTTATAAATGCTCAGCACACCCGACGAAACGACAATAAAGCGTAAGAGCTCTAAGAAACCAGCTCTTAATTCCAGAGCTCAAGTAGTAACAAATCAGCTATTTGAAACTGTTAATTAAGAAATATGGCATTTAAAAAAAAATAACAACAGAACTGTCTTCAAAGGAGCCATGATACTGCAACATATGTAAAAAAGACGGTAGCTGATGTGGCGATTGCGTTCAAGATGCACCTCTTACATGCATTAAGAATGTGTGGGACTCACTTCCAAAGACAAAATGTCCAGAATGTGAAGATTATTAAACTGTTAATATAATCGTTTTATGCTTAGATCTTTTTGTTTGATTCATTGAATGTAATAATATGTAAACGAGTACAAAATATACTTGTATTGTTTTTTTTTTAATTAATTTAACTTAATAAAAAGGGTAACTGCCGTTATCATGGCCATAACTTTCCTGTTGGAAATATGGCCAGTTGGCACTTGAAAAAAAATGTCAGTGATTCCAAGGCTTGAGGTTTGCAATTTCTTGCTTGACGTATATATCAGCTTAAATAATAAGAATTTAGGCAAATTGCTCTTATTATCACCACAGTATGTATTTGATCCTTAGAACGGCCGTATTACCTACAGGTACCTTATGAATTTTTTGTTGTTTTTATTTTCGACGTTTGGGTTACACCCATAAATAATATTTTTAGGAATATGGAAGATACTAATAATTATAATTTGTCACATTGGAAGTGAATATGGAATTATTCTTGGTGGCTTATGGGCTTTTGAATTGAACACATCTGGAGTGTGTCTGTCATGAAGAAATGGATGGAAATTCGTTTGAAAAGTGCTTCGCGATCATGTTACCCTCACTGAAAGAGAACAGTGTCATCGTGTTTGATAACATCACTTCCAGAAAAGAAGGAAAATGTTCAACAAAATCTAATATTTATGATTGACTACTATCAAAAAGGGGGTTTACTTAAAGTGCAACTGTAGACATTGTAAACAAAGATGAAAAAATATAATAAATATATTATAGATGAAATGTCTTGGCTCAAAATAAAAAATTGTTACGTCTTCCATTGTGAGATTAACCCTATTGAATTGAAAAGGTTTAAATATGTAAGCCTCATGTAAAGAAAAATTAGAACAGCAAATGTGGAAACTAGACAATATAATCGAGGCGCAATTTTTTTTTAAATTTTACTTTCCCACCTAGTTTCACTTACTGATTTCAATGTTAAATTAGGGACATTGTTTTTTAAAATATCCCATCTATAAGGAGAAACAGAAAAAATTTGTACAATTCTTGAATGATTAAAAAAACAGCAGTCTCAAAAAAATTTTTGACAACGTCATTAACAGTCAGGTTTAATGTATGAGCTGAACAGGGCATAAACATTGCTCTGGAATTTTTAATTTGAGCTTAAAGACCTATATGCTTGCCAGACATATTTGCGTCGTTGTCATATCCCTGTCCTCTCATATCATTTAAATTTATTTTTTTAAATAATTAAAAAGCCCTTCCTTTGTAGTATTTAAAATTTTAAAAAACCTAAAAATGTTTTCTTATTTCTACTGTTCCAGGGGTACAATGAACAAATCGTATTATAAGAGTGAGCTGTTCAATATGACTAGCATCGGGAGTTTCATCTAAAATTATTGAGAAAGACATACTTTGCTGTTTTAAGTCACAATAAAATCTCTTTTTGAATATTTTTTGACAACAAACTAATTAATTCATTTTGAAAATGATTACCTAAATAATGAGGCATATGTTGATTTAAGCTTTTAGATATCTGAATATTTTTGTACATGCTCCATTATAATTGGATCAAATTTAGCAACCATTTCAACTAATTTTATAAAATTGCCATTATTCGGTTGATAAAGGGTTTGGCCTTGGGTTTGGCTCTCTCTTCTGAATGCTAGATTTTAACCAGCCAAATATTGCGCTATGCAAATCATCTTTTTCACTAATGCACTCCACCGTATTTTTTCAATCTCGTGTCGGCGGGGCATGTAGTGACCAACAAGGAAACTACAGAGAGAACACATTTGTGCTATTAAAACAGACGGTAAAATTTTTAGACCTGTTGAAATGATAAAATGGTCAGGGTTTTTTTTTTTAATTTGTAATAAAGAATACTGAATGACCGTCGATTTTGCGCCCCTAAAAATTTGCGCCTGCGTGCATGCACGTCCTGCATGCTCGCCAGGAACGGCCCTGAACGCCTTGCTCCTAAACGCCAGCCCGTGGTCGAGTACCCAAATTCTCCAAACGCCTCTCTTAATTTGAAAATCGCCTCAGAAGACTGCAGTCTTCATTGCCTTCGCCAGATATCATTCTGGACTTCCTCGCCCCCCCAATTCCACGAAAGAAAGCCAGTATATAAACACTACCTGTGTTAGTTACATTTTATTTGGTAGGTACAATTGACGTTTCGACCAGCTTTTGGTATTTTTCAAAATCGTAGAACGTAGACAAACATATTTCACAAACATACATCGGAGTAACATTTTCTTTGATATAAGTATATGTATGTTTGTGAAATATGTAAAGTGCTTGTGTTATATTTGATACATTAATGGATATATTGTCTACGTTCTAAGATTTTGAAAAAGACCAAAACCTGGTCGAAATATCAATTGTACCTGCCAAATAAAATGTAACTAGCACAGGTAGTGTTTTATATTAATGACCAAAACCAAGAAATCTCAAAACTAT
>JAEQML010061073.1:0-26246 GCA_016904865.1 Pissodes strobi | reverse complement strand
GTTTTTTAAACAATGGTATAAGTATTTGTAGGCAGCGATTATTATAACAATGGAATGATAGTTTTCTCTTAGCAAGACCTGTCAGTTGAAACATTTATATTTTCTGTGTAATATTGTATTTTTTACGATGGCTCAAAATGTACATACATTTGTTTGAAACTAAAACATTTTTTTAGAGTTTTTTTGGGTTTGGTCAATCTGCCGAGATAGATCTTTGTCTGGATGGACAAGAAGTCCGAAAAACAACTGAAGTAAAAACTGAAGATGGTAAGAAGGAAAGGCTGCTGTTGTATTATGATGGAGAAACAGTATCCGGAAAGGTAATGCTTAAGAGTACGTTAAGGGGGTTTTATTTTTAACAGAGTTGTAAAATAATGTATACCAAATTGCTCAGCTGTTCTCATTTTTCTTGTATAATTTAAAATTGGAATAGCTATGGGTTGGCGAAAAGTTTATAAAAAATGATTTTGTGTTTATTATCGTTAGTAATAAAAAAGTTCGTATGTAGATATGGCCTGAAGGGCTCCACTTTGGGTGTTATGCGGAATTAGTTTAGAATTTCGAATCAACTACAAAAATATAACGGATGTTCAGTATTCTGTTACTGTTTTCCAGGTGAATGTAAGCCTCAAAAAACCAGGCAGTAAGCTTGAACACCAGGGTATCAAAATCGAATTCATAGGTCAAATAGAAATGTTTTATGACAGAGGCAATCATCATGAATTTACTTCTTTAGTTAAGGAACTGGCGAGGCCTGGAGAGATGATCGCTCATACAAGTTATCCATTTGAGTTTAGTAACGTGGAAAAACCATTTGAAGTTTATACTGGTAAGTTGTGTATAAATGATATCTCGAAATTAATAATGACTTGAGGGAATTAATTTATCTGTGCTTACAATGGTTTAAGAAGGCGATTTATCCAATTATATGCTATTTACTCCACATTTCTGCAGTTTCTGTTTAGGGAGCGAAAACTCGCTTACTTAAAAGCTATATTAGCTCGCTAGTTATAAATATCAATCACCCTTAAAAATAACCATTTTTTTCTTTATTTTTTTAGGTGGTAACGTACGATTACGATATTTTCTCCGAGTCACTATAATTCGTCGGCTGGCCGATATTGTGAAGGAATTGGATATTGCTGTACACACACTCTGTAGTTACCCAGAGATGAATAACTCAATCAAAATGGAGGTTGGAATCGAAGACTGTTTACATATTGAATTCGAATATAATAAATCTAAGTAAGTTCTCATTTTTTGGAATGGATGACATTGGTAATGAGTATATGTATAGACAAATATGCAATATGCTCAACTAAAATGTGAAAAGAATATGTTACTCTGGAAGATGTAATAGAAATACTGCTTTAAAAGTTTTGTATCACTTCCCAAAAATAATAAGTTATAAGGCCAGTTTACTTTTATCTGAATGTCCCTGTTCCATATACAGTATGTCTCACTAACTTGGAACCATATGGGAAACTTCTTTATTGTTGATTTTATGAAAAAAAGTTACTCTTTATAAAAAGTTCTACTTCCTGAGAAAATAATATTAGACTATTAAAACTTGAATTAGCATATACAGAGTGGTCATAAAGTAAGAAAATGTACAGGGTGTCCGGAAATACCGTTCGAATAATTTTAGGAGTGATTCTACATAAGAAAACATGAAATATTTTTTATATGAACATGGGTCCGAAAATGCATATTTTCCAAGATACAGGGTGTCAAACTTTTTATTAAAAAACAGTTTTTTGTTAATACCTTAAACATGATTTTACTGATTTTGTTGAAATTTGGCAGTGTTATCTGTAGTAATAAGGGGCTCAATTAGCCTTAATTAGATTAAAAATATAAAGTCCAGTGGCGTCCCTGGGGGCATCATACAGAATATTATTGACATAGAAATGTGCGCCACTGGCTCTTTTAAATATTTTATATTTTTTTCTCGTATTAAGCAACTAAAAATACAACATTTTTGTTTCTTTAATTGTTTTCGTATCTTGTTTCGTTTTCGAGAAAAAAACTAAATACCAGTTTATTACATTTCTTTAGGGCACCAAATTCTACATCAAACGCTGTAATAAACTGGTTTTATTTTTTTTCTCGAAAACGAAACAAGATACGAAAACAATTAAAGAAACAAAAATGTTGTATTTTTAGTTGCTTAATACGAAAAAAATATAAAATGTTTAAAAGAGTCAAGGGCGCACATTTATTTGTCAATAATATTCGGTATGATGCCCCCCGGGATGCCACTGGACTTTATATTTTTAATCTAATTAAGGGTAAATGAGCCCCTTATTACTACAGATAACACTGCCAAATTTCAACAAAATCAGTAAAATCATGTTTAAGGTATTAACAAAAAACTGTTTTTTAATAAAAAGTTTGACACCCTGTATCTTGAAAAATATGCATTTTCGGACCCATGTTCATATAAAAAAAATTTCATGTTTTCTTATGTAGAATCACTCCTAAAATTATTCGGACGATATTTCCGGACACCCTGTACATTTTCCTACTTTATGACGACTCTGTATGTGCTAATTCAAGTTTTAATAGTCTAATATTATTTTCTCAGGATGCAGAACTTTTTATAAAGAGTAACTTTTTTTCGTAAAATCAACAATAAAGAAGTTTCCCATATGGTTCCAAGTTAGGGAGACATACTGTATAATCAGGTGCGTTACGTCAATATTTATGCTGACTAGTGTCGTATAATTTACATAACTGAACCTTCAGCACAGTTTGTACCGTATCCGAATCAGTTATACAACTCTGAGCCGGCACCTTTGATGTTAGTGAAGCCAAATTCTATTTTTTCATGCGATTCTCATATTTCGAGCATGCGCATTATTAGTTGGAAACGTCTGAATTATACGGCCAGCTGGCCGTGGACAGAGTCGAACTAGGATCTAATACACAAAATTCGCGAAAGCAGTCCACAAAAAGCACTACAAACAAAGCCGATTCTCGAACAAACAAGATGGAATTTTCGCTTTTCGGTTCCTCCTCAATCAACATACTTTTCCTGTCGCCGCGCAAAAAATCAATAACAACCACTAAGTTACAACAAGCTAATTTTATACTTGTTTGAAAATGCAGGAGCCATTTTTTTTAAATCACCGGATATTCTATTGAATAATGCGGGAACGTTTTAGGTAAAGGATCTTTCGAAAATAAAAAGATTTATTGTCTGATTGCGTTAATAAGCCCTTGAATCTCGAAATTCAAATTTTGTACGTCTCACCTGAATGTCATTTTATTATATAAATATTGAGACAATTTTCGAGTCATTACTTTATGGTAAACTGAAACATTGTGAAGCAGCCTTCTGGATTGCATTCTTAACCATTTTGTGTCTAGGTTAATGACTCACTCTATCAAACTTCCTAACACCGCAAAAAATCATCTGAATTCTTTGAATTCGTTGTATATTATGCGCTGTTAAGAATGATCCGTGACTACCCTGGCACTGTGACTGGTGCAGTATCGTTCGTGAGAAACTACACGATAGAGAGAATCGATCAACAGAAAATTCCCTGAAAATGTATGAGCCAGGCCAATTTTAAAAAATTCCAGATCAGTTTTACTCAACTGCGACATTGTTTTAAAAAACCTTTATAATAATTACTTATAGCATAGTAAACGGATAAAATCAAATATTGTTTTGACGTAGATAAGCACCTCTATGGGATAATAATATTAATCTATAAAAATGTTTAATTCAACGACTATTTATTTTAAATTTTTTTCCCAATTTCAGGTATCATTTAAAAGATGTGATAGTCGGCAAAATTTATTTTCTGTTAGTGAGGATAAAAATCAAACATATGGAAATTGGCATTATTAAGAGAGAAACGACAGGATCTGGGCCTAACACTTTTACAGACAACGCGACTATCGCCAAATACGAAATTATGGACGGAGCACCAGTTAGAGGTAAATTTTTATATTTTAATATAGGCCTGATATTTTTTATATAATGGTTACTGACTGCATATATTGCTTGAGCTGTGTCATCAAATGCATACTTTTGTATCATGTTATAATATTAATAGTACAGTAACTGATATGTGCCTTGTGGTACCTGTTAGTAGGCGCCATTTATAGGACAATTGTCGACTCGGCTTGCTGCTTAAGGATACGAGGAGAGTTTGAAACAAAAGACTAGCTAGCAACTTAGTAATATTAAGACAAAGTTTTGCGGATTTAAATATAAACCTTTTAGTAAAACGTCAATTTATTTAATAAATGAAAAAAGCAAAAGAAAAGCAAAAGCCCGACTTGACGTTTTATTGATTATCAATTGTCCGAAAGTGCCTGACGAGTGGTCACTGCAGGGTTCGTAAATATCATGATATTTATTGAAAATATCAAAATATCGGATATTAACAATATATATCGTATATATATCAACAAAATGGATATAAATCAAGTTTATTGATATTTTCAGACTTTTTAAATAAAAACACGTTTAGTTTTAAAATTAATTGTTTAATATAATATCAAAAATAAAAATGCATTTTAATAAAGCAAAACAACAACGTTTTTTTAGGTTATATTTTATTTTAATGAATTATTTTAATAAATAAAGCTTAAATCATCAAAACAACGGCAAATGTCCTCGTTTTAAAAAAATACTAAATACACTAAATTCGTATGGATATAAAAAATGAATATACAAGAACTTAGGAAAAAAAACAAAATACATTTCTTCTAAAGTAAGTGGTAAAACTAAAAATACCAGATCTTTAGTTTAATGTAATAATGTAGCCAGTGGCACATCATCTTCTGCTTCAGAATCTGTATCTGAAACAGCAGATACAATACTAAGGGTTGCATCAGATCCAGATGCTTTTGTTGTCTCTGCTTCCCAGACAAAGTCCAGATTGACAGCTTTATCTCTCGCTTTATCTTTAGTATTCTGGTTAAAGTGCCTAAACAAAAACGTTAGTTTGCCAGCTTTTTCATTCCCCAGCTTATTCCTTAGTTTGCTATGAACAAATCCAAAAGTCGAAAAAATTCGTTCAAGGCCTGCTGAGGCTGAAACTGCTATCAAATGCTTGCTGCACATATCCAGAAATCCTTCTTGGAGCTTGGCCCAGTCAAAGTACTTTTCTGGCTCTATCAAACTTACAGACTTCCACCATGTCATTGGAGGTGTCGTTTTAAAATTATTTCCAAACATATAGGAAGGAAAAGGCTTTGAGCCCGTACTTAAAGCCATTACTATAGGAATAAACTCGTCACTGATGTTCTGTAAATATTCAAATGCTAATTGCTTTTCTGCATTACTTAATTGATGTCCTTGAAATCTGTGATCCAATAAATTGGCTAAATAATGTGCTGGTGTCAAAGCCATTTCCTTTCGCTTCTTAAACTGTATTAAAACATTTTCAGGCTGCCCCTTAAGATCCCCCCCTAACTTCCTCCATATTTCAACTGCCACTGCTATTGTCGAACCATCTCGTTGCATTATATCGAGCGCAACTGCAATAGGTTTCATTCGAAGCAAGAAATCTCTTGCTTTGTTTGTGATGTTTATGTCATTGACAATTCTATAAACATTACTGTCAACTGATTCTTTATTATCTTGACAGACCTGAACTAGTATACCCCGGTTTTCCAGGTAGCATTCTATTGCATCAGTTGCAGTGTTCCAACGTACTTCTTGTGGAATAACCAACCTTTTTCCGTTGGCTGCCTTATACCAGGCTGCTGGAAGATGTGTATTTCTAAAATATTTTATAACCTTAATTATATGCTCCATTAGTCCTGGAATCTGTATATCGCAAGCGAGCAAATGTAGAATATGAGCCGAACATCCATACTGAATAATATTTATTTCTGGGACGATTTCTAGCAATCTTCTCATTTTTGAGACATTTGCTGCATTATCAGTGACTAAACTTGTCACCTTAGCATCAAATAACTTTTCAGTTTCAGTTATTGCCTCAGTAGCTATATCTTTTAAATAGTCAGCAGTATGTGGGTGGCCAGATGTGTCAACAGTTTTTATTAAAAAAAGAATCTCCATACGCTGTCATAACGGAGCAGCAAATAATTGGTTCATTATGAACATTCGACCACCCATCTAAGGAGATTGACAAATTCGTACCTTTTAGAATTTCTTTGGTTTCCTCCAATACGGTCTGATGTACTTGATCCAATAACTCGCCAGCTATTTTTCGACTTGTAGGAGGCTTACATCCAGGTCTTAGAGTATTACACATCTTGTGGAAATGGGAACTGTCCGCATGGGAAAAAGGGGTATTTGTGGCGTAAAAATATGTTGCTATTTTTAAATTAATTTCTTTTAAATACTGCGGAGATGTTGTTATTGCTGCGTTGTCTTTAATAACATTTAGCTTGCTAGATGATGGTTTGTATTTTTTGTTAAGTGGCAAGTCGACATCGGATGACGTACCTACAAAAATAAATAATCAAGTTAAACTTGCATGCTCATGGCCAGTCTACAATTAGAGACTTAAAATTACCAAAGACTTTGAGTGCCAAAAAAAAAAACGGTTTTTCCCCGAAAAAATTGGGAAAAAAAACAAAAAATCTCGGAGGTTTTGTTTGTTATGAGCTAAAAAAGATGCCTACCTTGTCTATCAATCGAGGTCTGCAGATTTTCCACAGGGACACTTTTTTGTTTCTGGATTGGCTCTTTTCGGAATAAATTTGTGGACCCCTCTGTACTTTGAGAGAAGTTTGAAAAGCATCGTTTTCTTCAGTGATATCTATTATCTCTTGTGATTCGTCGTTCTTACATATCATGTTATGCTTAATTAATCTCTGTGGTATACCCTGCATTTCAGCTCCACAGGTTTTGCATTTTGCCCATTTACCAGTATTTTTTTCTTTTGATTGGCCATGAAAATGTTGCCATATGGGATGTTTGTCTCTAGGCATGTTGATTATGTAAGCAATATATCATAAATCTTCAACTAGATTATATTTTTCCGCATAACTTGATTTAATGAATCGCCGAAGTCAAATGTTCTATAATAAGCGACCTCGAAATCTCAACTGCACGCGGCACCCGTAGGGGAATCACACGAGATCGAGCATGTAAATCCCCGACGGACGCAACCGGCATCATACGTCGTTGCCGTTTAATGATGCAGTGTAGCCAATTTATCGCGGAAAATTAATAATTTTTTCGTCTTTGATATATATCACGAATTTTGATATTTATTGAAGTGAAAATATCATGATTTATATCGTGATATATATCATGATATATATCACTTGATATATATCAGCGAACCCTGGGTCACTGGTAATACGTATTACAAACTGATAGCTATATAATAAGGAAATTCAGTTGGAGCCGTTCCTTTTCTCGCCAGTAGAAGTACAGAAGCGTTACACTATGGCAACTTTTCCTGAGTCCTTTTGGAAAACCTACCTATAGATGCGAACGGCAGCCAGTAATGTAGTGGAGAGCTAGGTTCGTGGATCCTCGGTACACTTTAGTAATAATATTTGGGCACCACTTAGTTAACTTTGACTCAACTAAGAAAAATCCATAAAGTTGTTAAATGCTGAAAAGTAAATCTTGGAGGAGCTTTACAATAAGGCATAATATTTCCCCAAAATAAATAATTTATTCTTTCCCTACTAATGAGGAGATACCTTGATATAAAACAATAATGATATAGTACAATTACAATCACATGTATCAACAATAAAGCAATAGAATGAAACTTACGTAATATTGACTATTATCAACAACGGTGTCAGATATAAACTGTTAGGCAAATATTCCGCATACCAAATTATAGGTTACTAAAATGATGGTAGATAGCGCAGGGTTTAAAATTCATGAATTTTATTCTGCCGCAATAATATAAAATCAAATATGTGTGTAATCATTCAGTCTATAGATAATTTAAATTTGCCGAGACAGCCTTACAAATAAAAATAAATAGTATGACTTACAACTTATGAAGTAGGTTTTTCTAAGTTAAATTTATTCTCCAAACTTATACCAGTATTATTATATGTACGGTCCATACAACTCCAAAGCACTTCAAATCAGAAGCTGACTTATCCAAACTTGGTACGCCACATCCAGCCAATGATAACAACAAGGGCATAACATGCAAATGGTGGTTTAATAACTCTAAGACACGCAAGTAAACCAAAAACACGCTGAATAGGATATCGCAGTTAGGCAAAGCGATATACGTGTGCCAGAGCGGTACCCGTGGAGAGAACCCTAAAAACAATTGTTTGTCTAAGCAAAAAGTAAATATCTTACACTGAAATGATTACTCATAACCTAACTAGTTTTTCATCTTACCTATAGAACTATCTATAGGGCCTATAGCCTGGTAATAGCCAGTCGAACAAAACGGACAGTGTCCATTCTAGAGATTTCTCCAAAAACAATAATCGACGATTCCAATGATCAGCAACATGGGAGCAACAGCAATACATAAATTATTCTAGAATAATTGGAAAATACAATTAATTCCACTGAAAAACGGCATGAAAAAAATTGTGACTTACCACGTGGAGGTCGGATTCCAGTAACTCAACAAAAACTAATATAGGTAACCTCCATGGCCCTGGTTCGAGTCAAAAACTTAAACGTAGCAAAAATATCATAAAATAATGACCCCAATTATTAGAACCAGTCCATGAGGATTTACACCTCGGCCTCGAAGAAGCCACAACGGGATCTCGACCCGTCACCTAGACGACACGGCGCTAAAAGAAAGAACATGGAACCAGTTTCGCACTTTGACTCCTAAACATTGCTGCCAACCTAATTTAGTTGAAATAGCGAGTCCGAGCGCATCCACGTCACTGCTCTTTGCCAAGCATTAAGTAAATACACCTTAAAAGTAATCGTTATTTAAGAATGTCGATTCTGGAACATGTCTAATTTTAACTGTCAAAAAACATATGGTGTGCGTGTCACTGATAGACCGATAGGAGGTGAATGACACTTTGACACAAGAAATGAAAACACGAAATCTCATCGAAAGACAAATAAAACAGAAGGAAACAATAGACCTAAACACAATCAAATAAACGAATTATAAGCTACCTTAGACGACTTATATGATCTCCAAATCGCTTGAGGTATGTACTGCTAGAAATTTATCTAAAATAATATATACTCTAGGTTACATTTGTATCGAACAAATTGTTAAGTTTTTATTAACTTTTTGATCAAACAAAGGCTTGTGAGCACTTTCCCGAGTAATAAAGAGAGCTCAAGTATTTAAATCCAAAGACAAAAGCCTGACAAATTGGTGCACAATCAGAACCTATAAAAGAAGCTTCCGAGGCCTAGTCGATTACCTTCGACTCTGCAAGGGACAAAAACCAAACCAGGTGCTATCATTACAGAACAAGCGTCTACTACATCATAAATGTAAATATAGAAAGTAAATTCAATACCTTTCAAGACAAAACAAGGTAATGTACACTATACCTATATCGAATAATCCAAACTAAATTGTGTTTGTAAATAAAAATAAATATAAATCAAGCAAAACAGTAGCATTTGTTCATGCCAAAATTTGAAAACGCTACAACACTGTAGTGGGTCTCCCTCTTGAGAATATTATTCTCGCGCCACCAAATAGCATGATTTCTCGGGTTATAGATCGAATGCAAGGATTTCTGGTTCACCTGGATGAATTGCTGCTCAAGTCTTCCACACCCTTTCAAGGGCCATGGATAAGCCGTTGGTAGTATACGCCCTTCTCAGCTTCCTTCAGTTCGTTCAGTTAGTTTGGACCGACTACAGATGATCTAGTCAGCCGAGTCATTATTGAATACTTGTGCTGTATACACATATCCACGCAGTGCCATTGCCGCTGTCAAAGTCGTAAAACTGCAGGATCTTCCCTCCAAGCTCAGACACTTTCTTGGATATCTCATAACTAGAACTTGACAACGCTGTGCGCGTATTTGTATGGTTCCTAATTTTGATGTTATTTTATTTATTTTTAATTATGCTTTTGTATTTGATACTGTTTATTGGGTGACTAATAGAGTCCCAATTATAGAGTTCTAAGTCTTAAAACAAGGTAAGTTGCGCTGCTTAAAAACAAAAATACTTTAAACTACACTACTCAAAACAATCAACAGAATGAAAACATTTTACATAATATCACCACGCAATGAGTTGTGGATTATCCTTATAATTTACATTAAAATATAAATATTTTGTAATTGTAATTGTAGATCAGTTAAAATGAAAGAAAATATAGTTTTGACTAGAGGTCTGTTTCAAAATTAAACGAGTAGAGGCACTTTTCCAACAAAAAGAAAACTGGAGTCTCCTTCTTTAATTTTTCTAGATCTTCTATTGCCCTTAACTGATGGAGCAATAAATTAAAGACCTTGACACACATGTAATGGGCACCCCTTTTGAAAAATGCTTATGAGTGAGTGGGAATGATTTTAAAAGGTCACAACTTCCATCTTTTCGCAAAATTAATAGTAAAATCAAACATTGCACACTTGCTAATGTAGTATTTACCTCTATCGCTTATGCAAAATATAGAAATAATGGGTTAGAAAGAAAAGTTCATGAATTTAATGACAAGTTGGATAAGTAATTATTATAGTGAAGGAGAAATCAGCTTCTCTGATATAAACTATAGGTTTGGAAATAGAATCAGAAAGATGGAGGTTGTTGACCAAATTGGCATAGAGTTCTCTAAATATTCACTATATTTCTGCTCTGATTTTTTGCCTGATCTCTCTGTATTTATTCCACCAAAATTGAGCTTTTGACTTTTTAAAGCTGTTGAAAAATCTCTTTGCTTTTAATCATTTTAATTATTTTGCCATTAAACCAAACAGGAAATGCTTTTCCTACTTGGGTTGTTACTGGAACACATTCTAGAAAGATCCCATTTACTATTTGGTAAAACTCTTCTACACATTCGTTTACATTACTGCGGGCATAAAGACTTTCCCAATTATTGGCTCTGAATAACATATACATTTGCTGAAAGTTAGCCTTATTGAAATTAAATTTGGAGTTTTTTACTAGCTTACATTCTTCACTTTTAAATATAAGATTAACCTCAACAGAGAGAGCAGGATGGTAATGATCCGCAGGCAACAATGGATAATCACATATATTAACCAAAGAGCCCTGTAGATGGGAGCTAACTACAACTAAATCTAATATAACATTTAAAATATTACGCACACTATTGATTTGGGTAAAACTTGTAAAAGATAAAAAGTTTTTAGAATCACATATAGTTGTACAATGGACATTCAAAACAGGGTCACGAAGATTAAAATCACCTAAAATTAAACACTTACAATCCAAAAGGTTTTGTTCTATACATTTATAAAATTTTTGGTATAACGTTACACTACAGCCAGGTACAAAGTAAACAACTACAGCATAAATACAGTGTTTCTCATTAAAAGAAATTTTAACACACAGTGCTTCCAAATCACTGTCAAATATATTAAATTTTTGACCTGTCAATTATTTGCTTAATGCTGTCAATACACCACCCCCTTGCTTTTTACCAGTGAGGGTTTGATTTCTGTCAACTCTAAATACTATCCTGTCTATATTGAATTCTTGATCAAAAACAGAATCATTCAACCACGTTTCAGTAAGAGCAATTATATCACTATTATTGTTTAACATATTTAACTTTAGCTCTTGTAACTTGGTTTTTACACCCCGACAATTTTGATAATAAACAAATAATTGTTCTAGGTTATTTCCTGTAAAGCATTTGACACTATAGATCTCCAAATGCTTTTGGCCAAGCTGCACTATTTTGGTTTTTCGATAAATGCGGTAAATTTTTTCAATTCTTATCTTATAGATCGCCTGCATTGTGTTCGAACGGTGAGTGACTGTGAAAATACATTTTCAAACTTTCTACCATTTAAAGGAGGGGTGCCCCAGGGTTCCACATTGGGTCCCTTACTTTTTTCCCTTTATGTTGCTGACATGAACCATTGCATTGAGAACTCTAAATTACAGCAATTTGCTGACGATTCCCAAATTTATATTTCACTTAACATAACAGATATTCAGGTGGCTCAGGATAAAATAAACTCTGATTTACAGAGGATTGCTTTGTTTGCTGAAAGCCATAACTTAAAACTGAATGCCTCCAAGTGATGTGCTATGTTTTTTTCAAAAAATGGGAGTCATCTGCAAAACTGCGCTGAACATTTTAAAATTAGTATTAACGGAACAAGCGTGCCAACAGTTGCGGAAAAACGATATTTGGTGGTTATATTCGATTCAAATCTCAGCTTCGCTTCTCACATTAAGGCTAAAGTTAAGATCGCTTACGCGCGTTTAAGAAATTTATTTGAGTACAAAAGTCAGTTACCATCTAATATCAAATATTTGCTCTGCGATTCTCTTGTACTCTCTCTAGTAGATTATGGGGCTATTGTATATGGCGACTCTTTAACGATGTTTTTATCAAAAACAATACAAAAAGTGCAAAATAGCTGTGCGCGCTTTTCTTTTAACATACATTATAGGAATCATGTTAGTCCTTATCTAAATTCAAATTCTGTATTAAATATGACAAACAGGAGAAAATGTCATATGTATAACTTAGTCTACAAAGTAATTAAATCAGGTCAGCCGCCATATTTAAGAGATTTATTTGTTCACCACTATCATTCATACAATATAAGAAATCCACATCTGTTCAGAATTCCACATCATATTACCGCGAGTTTTGAAAAGTCTTTTCAATATGTAGGAATTCACATGTGGAACAAGTTGCCAGATTCTATTAAAGATAGTTCACCAAAGAAGTTTACTGCATATGTCAAAGAAATTCTTTTAAATTCCCAAAGAGCATAAATCACTTTTGGTCCTGCCGATCTTGCAGACATTGAATAAAAATTTTTAATTATTAATTCTAAAGTGAATATTCTTTGTTGCGTTTCGTTGCCTCCGCCTTTCAGCTTGTGTTTGTGTTTCGTCGCATTCGCCCATCATCCTCTGTGCTTGTGGTATATATCATAATAGATGTACGCAATTCGTACTTTTGTTGTTTCTAATAATATATTTTGTAATTAACATTAAGAGGTGCTATATACTTACTTATTAGTATTAGTTTTAGTATACTTTAACGGGCTGGACACCACATACGCGCCTAGTTCGCTTATGTGTTATCGGTTTTGTATAATCGCAGTTCAGTCCGCATTACCTACTTAATATTTCTGTATATTATTTTCAAAAAATCATCTTATGTAATATGCTTGAGTGGTAATAAAAGTTTTTGAATTTTGAATTTGAATTTTGAATATTTTTCCCATCTTACGTTACATATCCAGGTTTTCTATGTCAGGCTGTTTACCGTAAAATGTTATGATTTTGGAAATTCTTCCACCTTTCCAATTTGCAACGTTTTCATGATTTATTTTTGGTACAAATTAAGTAGAAATTTGATAATACTAGTGTATTTAGTATAGGTTATATTGCCGGGGTGTGCGGTATTTGAATTCCTCTAATTTTAATTTTCAGGAGAAAGTATCCCGATCAGAGTATTTCTGGCTGGCTACGATTTAACGCCTACTATGAGGGACATCAATAAGAAGTTCTCAGTAAGATACTTTTTAAATTTGGTTTTAATGGACACAGAAGATAGGAGATATTTTAAGCAGCAGGAAATTACATTATGGAGACGGGGTATGTATTTATGTAGGTCATAAACAAGTTGTATTGAGCTTGGAATAATCTTCGGACTACGTCAGGGTTTACATTTGGGACCAGTCCTCCTTCTGGTTAAGGCGTTTAAATTTGTCGTCTAATGCCTTTTATCATGATGATCGTATTGTGTGATGATCTAAAGCTATTTTATGTTGTTTCTTATTTATAGATTGTCTCTGTGTACAACAATAGATATTTTAGTCAGTTGACGTGAAACTAACTTTTAATTTGTAATGAAAGATTTTAAGCCTCTTATTTTGTCACTTCGTTATTGATATTTTGCGCTTGCGTATTGCAACCTTCAAGATGGCAGGCGGTGAAGTTCGAGCGGCCAGATCTCTACACTTTACAAGTAAATAAATAGTTGCTTTGATTTAGATTTCGTGATATCGCTCATTCAATAATTGAATTATCCATACTGATATGTCCTTTTCAATTGTTTTTGTAGACTAAAATCAAATATTACATTTTTTTATGCGCAAATAATATTATATTGAAACACTTTAGGCCTGAAAAGAAAAAACAAAATCCCATGTTTACATTTCGAGGCACCGGTCTTGACTGGCATAACATCTTAGACGCTGAAAGAATTTTGGCGCAAAAAAAGAGAATGCTTATCGGAATGCAGGTAGTTTTCATATGATGAACACCACGTTATAACTTCAATAATCCAAATTTCATTCAGTGGCGTCGGTCTTGATTTTGTACATGATCATCGTTTAGAAAAATAAATAAATGTATATCTACTTGAAATATGCATATTTATACATGTATTTATTTTAATGACTAGATCTAATAAAAAATTGATTTTTTTAAATCGTGGACTATTCTGTGATGTAGAAGAAAAAAATCAACCGTGTCACTCAAATTTCCACATTGCCTGTCGAATAAGCGCATCCTGATCACGGCACCAAAAATCTGTAGTTTAACATACTCGGGTCTGTTCAACAAGGTTGAATGAGTTAAGTTGTGCTTTGTCTTTATTTTGCCAATGAACGTCAAAAGAGATTAACAAGAAAACAATAAATACCTACGTTGTGTTATAGCTGTACCTTGCACAATTTTACTTATCCAGAATGCGCCCGATTTGAACAAAATTAGGGAAATTTGAGGAATAAGGTGTGGTATGTAAAGCAAACCACCAATTTATAATACCCCTACTTTATTAATTAGAGAGAAAACGTGTCATTCTCAGCCTGGAATTCACGAGGGAAAAGAGCATGACAGGTCAAACCTCGATTACAATTCCAAAAACCGAATAATGTTGCGCAACATTTATTAGTATAATAAAAATTAAATTACTGTCCCCGTGCCAAAATTTGTGGTTCCACACTTCTGACTACATTTAAAACTGAAGAGTTTGGTAGTAGTTAGCCAGACATCGTCAGCAGGTACTGATGTCCCTTAGTGCGGGTGGCTACTCAGCTAATCGTTGATATTTGAGCTAATATCTCTAGAATGATCCTTTATCATTTATAGCTAGGATATTCGCCCAGACAGGGGAGAAAAATGTTAGTAGATTCACCAATGCTCTTACAATCTCAGTCATCACTAAAATCCCAGCACAGACAGAAAATAATTTGTTTTTGTTTTCATTTAAAGCAGCGTTAAAATATTCCGGAGGCCAAAAATTGATGCAAAACCATATTTATTATTTTTTACCTCCCCCAATATTATCCCAGAATTTTCAACTTTGGCAATTCTTCATTCCTTTTTGCTTTATTGACTGGCCTATATGGACAAAGCGTATTGCTGCGATCAATAACTTGTAAGCTTGCGATGATAGCTTTATTAAGTCTAGAGCCACTCCCTCCTAAGACCAATTTCCTCGTGTTCTCAGCGAACACTTTTTGAATGTTGATTGGCGTGAAGTATGTGCATGTATTGAAGTGAACGATGCTTGCGAAACTTTGTATGGTGTACTTAATAATATATTTGGATAACAACGCCGCTTAAGTTGGGTCGAAAGCGACGGTACCCAGAAAAAAAGAATCAGCACACAAAAATTATCGAAAATATAAAAACATTACCATTATAATATTTTCAACAATATAAGAAAACAAGTCAAAAATTTAGTGAATGAAACCTATCGCGCATACATACTTAAGATTGAAAATGAAATTCAAACAGATAGTACTGAGTTTTGGTCATTTATTCAAGCTAAAAAGGGTGTTTCTAGGATACCCGGAACAATGAGGGATGGTGCTGTCGAGTTTACATGCCCGCAGTCAGGCATTTTCAGAATGCTTTCAGAGTGTTTAATCTCGACCTGATCAAAGTGCCACGTCGCATGATATTTTTAGTGGATCTGAAAACATAGACCTTGTTCCTGTCAATGAGGCCGATATAATCGAGGCAGCGAAAAAGTTAAAAAATAAAATGAGTATCGGTACTGACTTAATTCCTAGCTTTCTAATTATTAAAGATTGTATACAGGTGTTAGCTAAGCCATCGGCCCATATCTTTAACATCTCTATTACATCTGCCATTTTTCCTAATTGCTGGAAAACCGCGCGAATAACGCCTATATTTAAAAAGGGGGAGAGATGCTAGTTGAAAAGTTACAGGCCAATTTCTATACTCTGCAATTTCTCGAAATTGTTTGAGATTTGTATCTATAAACAGATTTATTATCAAGTTAAATCATCTATTTCCATATTTCAGCATGGATTTATGGAAAAAAGATCGTGTGATACTAACTTAGCATGTTTGTCACAGTTTGTTTGTTCAGTTTTAGATAGGCAAGGTCAAGTTGATGTTTTGTACACTGATTTTCAGAAGGCCTTTGATCGGGTTAACATAAGTATTCTGCTGCCTAAGTTAGATTTAATTGGCTTTTCTTTGGGTTTGGTGGAGTTTTTGAAATCTTACTTGACTGAGCGTCGGCAGTTTGTAGAGGTCGATGGCTTTAGATCTTCGGAATACGTGGTCACTTCCGGAGTTCCGCGAGGCTCTAATTTGGAGCCTTTACTATTTTTAATTTTTATTAACGATCTAGCTCTCAAACTGAGAAGTAATAGCCTTTTATTTGCTGATGATCTGAAGATCTATTGCCGTATCGACTCCTTTGCTGATTGTCTGCGGTTGCAGGTGGATCTTGCTTTGATTGGCGACTGGTGTAATGATAACCGCCTTAATCTTAACGTCTCTAAGTGCTATGCGGTTTCATTCTGCAGGTAAAAATCCTATATTCAATTCAATTATGAAATCAATTCCCAAGTTATTAATCGCTGTTCTGAAATAAAGGACCTCGGCATTACATTTGACCATAAATTCACTTTTAAATCACATATACCCGATGTAATACAATCTGCTTCGAAAACTCTAGGTTTTATATTAAGAAATTGCAGGGGTTTTAGAGACATTGAGACCCTTAAGCTATTGTTTTATTCTTTTGTAAGGTCTAAACTGGAATATGGAGCCGTTATATGGCATCCTATTGTCACGACTAACAACCATCCGAACGTTTTTGTGCTACCCGATAGAACTGGCCTTTCAGTGTTCCGCGTCTATGTAGGAGCCATCGCCGGCCGGCCGCGAATATTCAGGAACGCTGAAATTATCTCGATGGACTGCCCTAGAAATCGAGGCGGCCTGTAACATCTCTAAGCCAAAAATCAGGGCCGTATCCATCCAGGAAGAAAAGCCGACAAACAGCTGTGAATTAACTGAGATGGGCGAAATTTTGAAGAAATTAACGGAAGTTCTTCAGGCCACGGGGAGATTCCGGGAGCCAATAGAAGATAGGCCACGTAACCGAAATACATCAAATCAGTGCTATAGATGTGACAGGACTGGGCATTTCAAAAGAGACTGCCGAGTACAACTAGGGTCTGGATCTCCATCCAGAGACGCTAGGCCCTCCAAGTCAAATCAGGAAAACTTCAATTAGTCAACATTGCGGGGCGGGTGTTGACTAAAGAAGATAAGGCCCCCAGGATCGTCTCCATAAAAAGCTTAGGAAAAGCCGCCGACAGTCTATTTATTAAAGGAAAGATCAACGGAAGAGCCATAACAATTACTGTTGACACTGGTGCGGCGGTAACTTTGATAAGGTCCAACAGAGTAAATAGAGTAGAAGTTCTACCCATATCAAAGAATGTAGTTTTACGTACGGTTACCGGTGCAGTTGCCCCCCTTAAATATTAAAATAACGCTTAGTATAAAAGTACATTTCAAATTCATTAAAATTTTGAAAAAACTAGTTACACGTTATTTTTGTTATATTTTTGTAATACTAATGTTGAAGTACTTGGGGAAAGGGATATTGAACTTCAACTTGGAAGAATTAAATTACACCACACAGTGTTAGTAGCCGATATAGAAGACGAATTTATTTTGGGAATGGATCTCGTAGGTAAACGTGGATTCTCTTTTGACAGTAAGCTTAATCTTCTGAAGTTTGGCACCGAAGAATTCATCATTACCAAAACAGACGATGACACACCGACTAAAGTAGTAGCGGCATGTACTGTAAGAATAAGCGGAAATACCGAGCAGATAATTTTTGGGAAATTGTAGAAGGATTTTGGAGGCTGCATCGCACCACGATTTGCCTTGCAAACACCTCGTAGGCAAAGCACTAGTGAAAACCGACGGCGAAATACCGATAAGGATAGCAAATATTTCATCTAATTCCACATAAAATCGACACTGGAAGTGCTCACCTCATAAGGCAACATCCTCGGAGGCTACCAATAACGAAGCAGCAAGAGGTTACCACATTAGTCAACAAAATGCTTGACGATGAAATTATTCGGGAATCATCGAGCCCATGGTCGTCTCCTGTTGTCTTAGTCACCAAAAAAGACGGGACTGCCAGATTCTGCGTTAACTATAGAAAGCTCAATGACGTCACCAAGAAAGACAGCTATCCACTTCCCAGGATTGATGACACGTTGACGACACTAGCAGGTTCTCATTGGTTCTCAACGCTCGATTTAAAGAGCGGCTACTGGCAAGTAGGCATCGACGAACAAGATAAGGAAAAGACTGCCCTTTCTATCGGAAGTGGTTTATATCAGTTTAAAGTTATGCCCTTCAGACTATGAAATGTCCCCGCTACTTTTGAGCGTCTTATGGAAGTTGTTCTCCGAGGCCTCACTTGGAAGACATGCCTGGTCCATCTTGATGATATAATGGTAATGGGAAAAACTTTCGAAGAGCACCTACAAAACCTGCATGAAGTTTTCACTAGAATCATGAATGCTCAGCTCTTACTGAATCCAAAGAAATGTTTTCTTTTCCAACAAAAAGTTGAATTTCTCGGGCATGTCGTGTCATCAGAGGGAATCCAAACCGACCAACGGAATATTCCAGCAATCAAGGACTGGCCTCGTCCTCGCGACAAACATGAACTGCGGAGCTTCCTTGGACTATGTACTTATTATAGAAGATTTGTTGAAGGATTTGCAAATATAGCTGCACCTCTACATAAGCTCACTGAAGAACGAGCCAATTATAACTGGGGTCATAACTGTGATTCTGCGTTCAGGAAATTAAAAGCTACTCTATGTTCTAGTCCAATATTGGGATATCCGGAACAAAAGGGTAAATTTGTATTGGACACAGACGCAAGCAACACCGGCATCGGAGCAGTTTTATCGCAAGTACAAGCAGGAGAAGAACGAGTTATCGAATACTACAGTCGAACACTTTCGAAACCTGAACGTAACTACTGTGTAACCCGAAAAGAGCTTTTGGCAATAGTACGGTCTGTTGAGCATTTCCATCAATATCTGTATGGACAAGAATTTCTGATAAGGACTGATCATGCAGCACCTAAATGGCTTTTGGATATGAAACAGCCTGAAGGCAGGCAGGGACAGATGGGCATTTAAAGATCCTTTAAAGGCGTAGCCGACTATATCAAAATCGGCCTCTCCTATTGGTCGATCCGCATGACCCTCCGCTCGCTTCGCTCGCTACAAGAAAAGGAAAATAACCAGGTGCTAACCCAAACTAACCCAAGACATACCCAAAATCAAGAAAAAAACTAACATAATTTAAAAAGATAATAATAAAAAAAGCAACGGGGTTTGAACCCGTACCGTCCAGGTGGGACCCAACTATCTAAACCTCTAGACTACGAGAGCTCTTGCGACAAATTGATTGCATCACGAAGACATAGTGTAATAGGAGATGGATCGACCAATAGGAGAGGCCGATTTTGATATACTCGTCTACGCCTGTAAAGGATCTTAAAATGCGCCAGATGGCTTGAAAAGTTACAACAATATAACTTTCAGGTTAAGCACAAGGCAGGGAGATTGCATAATAATGCAGATGCTTTATCCAGAAGGCCATGCGAGCATAATTGTAAGCATTGCCAATGAATAGAGCAACGAGAAGGAATTACTCCCATTAGGCAAATTAAATTTGAGGTTGATCAACAGTGGACCACGGAGCAACTTAAGAGGGATCAGCTTGAGGATAGTGAAATAGCACTATTGTTAAAAGCTAAAGAAGAACATCAACCAAGACCAAGCTGGAGAGATATTTCATCTAAAGGATTTGTTTTTAAAACCTGGTGGTGGAAAATGGACTTCTTAAACGAGCCTGGGAAAGCGCCGATGGAAAGGTAGTGAAGACACAGTTAGTGGTACCAAGGAAGAAGATACCGGAAGTCCTGGAAGAAGTTCATAATGGAAAGTCTGGTACTCATCTCGGAGTGATCAAAACGATTGATAAGATTCGTGACAGATTTTACTGGGTCAATTACTGCCAGGATGTGAAATCGTGGTGTCGGCAGTGCTCAACCTGTGTCGCAAGTCAAGGGCCCAAAACCAGATTTAGGGGGGAAATGAAACAGTATAATGTGGGCCTACCGTTTGAACGTATCGCCATTGACGTAGCTGGCCTTTTTCTAGAAACAAATAATGGTAACAAGTGCATTTTAGTGGCAATTGAGTACTTCATTAAATGGCCTGAAGTATTTGCGATCCCTAATCAAGCAGAGGTCCTCGTGAATAACCTATTCAGCAGATTTGGTGTTCCATTAGAGCTGCACTCAGATCAAGGACGCAACTTCGAATCCAAGGTTTTCCAACATCCACAAAACACGGACTACCGCTTTACATCCACAATCAGATGGCATGGTTGTAAGATTTAACAAGACCATTGAAGAACATTTGTCAAAGGTCATAGATGAACATCAGAAGGATTGGGACCAACACATACCACTATTTTTAATGGCCTATAGATCAGCAGTCCATGACACGACAGGATTAACACCAGCCATGGTTTTATCTGGGAGAGAACTTCGTTTACCATGCGACCTATTATTCGGAACGCCAGACAACCAGGATA
This sequence comes from Pissodes strobi, assembly GCA_016904865.1. Lineage (NCBI taxonomy): Eukaryota > Metazoa > Arthropoda > Insecta > Coleoptera > Curculionidae > Pissodes > Pissodes strobi. Next base: position 5,236 of record JAEQML010061073.1, on the reverse strand, counting down.
TGGAAATTCAAGACTACGCGGACTCCCTTAAGGAAAAGTTACTATACATTCATGAGTTAGCCAGAGAAAACACGGAGAAAGCCAGTGACAGAATGAAGACACGGTATGATTTCAAAGCTAATTCTATGGGATTTCAGATGAACGATAAGGTCTGGCTATATAATCCGCAAAGGAAGAAAGGGAGATCTCCCAAGCTAACGCCAGTATGGGAAGGGCCCTATACACTCATCAAAAGAATTAATGACGTATTGTATAGAATTCAGCGTAGCCCCAGAAGCAAACTGAAAGTTGTCCACCTCGAGAGACATATCACGCACATCACGGACATGAAGTATCTGATCGGGACGATCAGATTTAAGAGGGAGGCAATGTCATGACTAACAACCATCCGAACGTTTTTGTGCTACCCTATAGAACTGGCCTTGCAGCGTAGCGCGTATGTATGAGTCATCGCCGGCCGGCCGCGAATATTCAGGAACGCTGGAATTATCTCGATGGACTGGTCGATAATCATATAGAGTGGTCTCGGAATACTTCTCGAGTATTCGTGATAGATTTGAGATTGTATATATAACGCGCATGATAGTTAGTTAATCATTGAGGATTGAATTGTAAAGAACTAATAGTTGTAAAGTTATAAGAGTTGTTTAGTGTGATTCATTCTACACAGTGATATAGAATAAAGATGGTATTAGTTTCAAAGTAGTGAAAGTTGTAATTTCGTTCAGAACCCACGGGAAAAACGTAACACTATTTATCAGGTTGACGTAAGGTATCTGGATTCTGTGCAGCGTATATTATTAGCTTTTAAAGGTGACGATGTCTATCCCCTAAGGAGAATTGAGCAAGATATTTAACATAGTTAACCTAAAAACGCGAAGGCGTAAACTTAATGTATAATTTTTGTATGAATTGCTTAATAACAAAATAGATTGCATCGAGCTATTTAATCAAGTAAAATTTCTTATTCCCTGGTCTAATGCGCGTAATGTGCGTACCTTTTATTGTGAGAGGCCTGCCAGTAGCATGTTGACTAGAGCGCCAGTTTTTCATGCCTGTAATTTATTTAACACAATGTGTAACGATTCAGATATGTTTGTAAACTCTTTAAATAGTATATTAGCTAAAATAATATAAGTAGTGATGAAGATTCCTGATATACATTATAATCATACAAGATATATTTTCATAGTTATTTCTTTCTTTTTGTTTTATCTGACAATTTTGTATTTTTTATTCAAACCATACTTTGTAATTTGTATTTCCTGTAATTTGGTGAGCCTGTTGGAAATAAATGCCTTTTTATTTATTTATTTATTTTTAAGTTGTTCATTTAGCGAAATACTCAAAAATAATTGCTTCTTTTTCGTATGTGCCCGCTCCAACAATTCTAGTTGTAAACTATTGTGAAATGTATTTTATTCTATTATATTTTATTGTATTTTGTTATAGGTGATAAGGTGAGAAAACCAAATATCCAGTCACCAGCTATAATGGCAGGAACGCAGAATCTAGAAAACACATCGGCTATATATGGACAGCAAAAAAATGGCGATCCGGAAGAAAATGGATCGAATGACGGCAGTCGTAATAGCGATGAAAAAAGTGAAAGTGCGCCAGTTAAAGAAGATTTTTTAAGGTTAGTTTCAGAGATACAATTTTTATTTGTTGTACGTTCAGTACATTAAACCTGAGCGTCATGTTTGAATATATTTGGTATTTATCGCCTGTGAGAAAATGAATATCTCTAACAAACTTGAAGGAATTTTTAAATGTAGTGCCTAATGATTATTGTGGCTCAATCATCTTACGGTTCAGTCTCTTTAGCATCATTTGGGATTGGCGTTGTTTAAGTGTTCACCTTTTAAGCAAAAAAGTTTGGCTGAGTCTAGTAGAAAACTTTGGGTGGGTCTATATAGGCATCATCTTTTTATCGTCTATTTGTATACCGTGTATAATATTTGGATGCAAATATTTGCGTAGCTAGCTCAAAGCATTTATACCGTTAATGCGTAAAAAAAGGTTTTTGTTTTTAATCCTATTAAAAATCTATTTTCTGTGTCTCTCTAACACATGAGTTCTTATGGAAAATGTCACTAATATGAATTTTTCGAATAAGTGCGATACATCATTGGTTTTGGGACCTTAGAAGCTCGTAAAATTCGTAATAAAAAGCCAGGGCCGTATTTAAAAAAACAAAGTTGATGATGGCAGCTCAAAGACGAAACGTCGGCTTGAAAACTGATAACACCATCTTCAAGAACACAAAAAGTAGCAATGAAAATGTGAAATTTGTTTTGTTATATCTATTCAAAAAGAGTCATAAAAAAATAAAAATTAAATCGCGAATATTCGTTTTTTTTTTCCAAAAATCTTCGGAAGTATTCGGAATTTTTAACTTGTAAGGTGGCTTTTTGATCAGCATCAAACTGCCCAACTTTGCCTGGATTTAACCGACCTCGTATCTCTTCTAATTTCCGAGATCCCAATGATGAGGCTCGAATTTGGGACACCCTGTACAGTGCTAAATATAAAAAGAAACAACATATTAATAGACAGGACTCAACGTAAGGCTTTGATAAGGGTACTGGCTGCCTTAAGACGATCTGGGCAGTGGCACTTACTATATTAGAAGTCTACACGTAATTTTGAATTCTGATTCACGATATTAAAAACTATTTGTACTTCACGAATTGCTGTTTTAAATTTGGTTCTGCGTTAAGACTTTATATTTGATGAAAGTTTATTGTAGAATGGAGGACCATAATGATTTTCTATATTCCTACAACGTTGCAATCTGATCAAAATACTGAGATTGATAATAATCAACGATCTAGTGATCAAAACTGTCAAAAGTTGCGAAAATACTTCAGTCGGTTTGAAAACAACTATCCCCACCCAGCGCGAACGCAATCTACCCATTTCTAATGGTTATAATGTGAGCCTGTGTAAATTCCTATTTTATATGATTTACGTCATTTATACGGTATTTTTTACGTTAGTTATGCTGTTATTTTCAAATAATGTAGTTGTAAACAAAATGGAAAATACGTAATCAAATTCGAATCCCTATAATTAATTGCGAGTTTTTACCACCTACATCCTGGGCAAATTGGTTCCCTTATTGACTTTTTGTGTACAGATGATCCTACAATTCCTAGCAACTTATAGCTTGCTAGCGACATTTTAGTAATATTTAAAAAAGGTATGGATCTCTCAAATGGGCCTCACTCCTTGATTATCATAAAAACATGATATAGCGCCGATCGAGTGTTGTTACTTATTTAAAATAAAAGCCAACAAATAGCCTGAATTTAAAATATATTGATGTATATATAGATTCACTATTTTCACTATATATTACACATAATTTGGTAAGGGCTGAAGGTCTCCTGAAAAAATAAACTGTTTATTTCTTTTTTGCAAACAGTCAAAAAAATTGATACGTATTTTTTTATTTCCACTAAAGATGATTATTATGAGAGCTATACCAGCTTTCGGTTTTGTATATATAGGTATAACTAAGCTTGGTGTGATGTAACAATTCATGTGCATTGTGACGTCATAATAGGGTTGCTAACTTTTTTTGGAGTGAATATAGTATTTTCAAAACGAAACCCTAAAAAATATAGTACATGGGAAAAAATATAGTACGCCTAAAAATAGGGATTAAATTAAACTCGTTTATAAAACATGGGTTTATTTTTAAAGTCATATTTTTTCGCTGATTTTGCTTCACAAAGTAATTGTTCACCACAAAACACTTCATAGGCTTCATTACATTGTATAGTAACTTACCTTTTGATATAAGGCTTTAATTAGCAAGAAATACACATACAAAATGGTCGGAATAAACAATTGATTTTTACTATTGCTTAAAATCATAAAGGAGGGGGTGGTATCTTAGTTATTAATTGACCACTTTTAATGAACTATTACTATAGGGTAGCGAGATTGTATCTATAGGATGAATTGAAACATGTATTCATTTTGATTTGCTTTAATAATGCAGGTGTAAATTGCATTAAATATGATAAATATAATACAGTATTTTCTATATTAATTTCAAGCATTCATCCTTTCACACATACAACTAATATTACAAAACAGGTTATTTCTAAAGTGACTATCTACTGAAAGTTCTTGATTTTGTGATTTAAATCGAGGTTTCTGTCTTTAATTAATTTAATACTCTTATTATTCTCCAACTTAGCAACGTTCACACATCGTACCTTTGAACCTTGACTCTGCTTTACCTGTATCTTCAACGGGGAAAGATTATACTTATTTACTTTCCAAAGTAATTTTTGTTTGATTTATGGAAACCATAAAATCCAGCTTTCACCTTGATTGCAAGAATTATTCGACCAGGAATGTCAATCCGCCATCTTACGTTCAACTTTCCAAAGGGGACGCTATCTTTTTCTTCAATTAACTACTGCAGAAATGCCCAAAAAGAGGTCTTTATCCAAGCTTGGACAAAGATAACTGAGGTGCACCAGATATTCTTTAATATCTGTGCAAACAACAACTAGGAAAATGCCTAAAGGAATGACCTTTGGCGCGAAAAGGAACAAGCAGCAACGTTTCGCTGTTGTTCGAGTCAGATTTTGAACTACACTTTAAATACGTAACAAATTGAGAAAAACTCTAATTAGTTGCCTTAAACAGGGCTAAATGTTTTTCGGCGCGAAAATCTAGGAGACCTGTGACGAGACAGATCCTACGAGGTTGAGTGTTTTCTAAGCACTAATAAAACTATTTTCTTCTTCGAGCTGGCGGCCTGGCGCCAAGAACGAATAAAAAGTGGGGGTTGGCGGTTTGCCGAATTCATTTGAGATTGAAAGGGTAGAAACTGTTTTCTTTCTTTATTTGACACTGCTGTTTACAGAGCACTGACAGAGACAAGGATATGTTAAATTGAAAAAGATTAAACACGATTGAATTGACGGAGTGTCGTTTTGCGTTCTAGAGAATGCCGCATATGACGAACTCTATTATACCAACAAAACCAGGTTCGGACTAAGGGATCGTAATGAAGAACTGAAATATGCTGCTTTAAAAGCACAAATTGCCGTTTACCTGGGGTGAAATTAATCTATTCGTGGGTTAATTATGGCTCATTCATGCTACATACATACAGAGTGTATTGAGTTTTAATTTGAAGATGCATGTTATGGAGCCAACCTGAGTAACTAGTACACGCTCTTCTACCTTGGATTATGTGTGCTCTAAT
>MU192958.1:520-26250 GCA_016904865.1 Pissodes strobi | reverse complement strand
CGTAATTTGCATAAATATTTCTCCTATTTTCATTGATAATTCATATTTGATGGCATAACGTGTGTATATATTTTGATATTGATATTAACATAATTTGCACGAATATTTCATTTATTCTCATGGATAATTTATATTTGATGGTATAACATGTGTATATATAATTCTAATGAGATCGTTTTATGCTGTGAATAACACTGTATTGGTTGCTGTCTTTTCGTGCTGGAATTTTAGTTTTCGTATGACCGTGATTGTAATGTAAGTAAGGGACTTGATGAATCCACTAACATTTTCCTCCCCTGACTGAGCGAATATACGAGCTATAAATCGTGAGCTTGCGAGCCACCCTGAGTCGTTCTTTTAACAAATGTTATATTTTCAATGGTTTGCTTTTGTATGAAACCTATGTGAAATTTAAATTAACATTAATTTGTAATTATGATTTTTAACTTGATGCAAATTGCTTATAAGCACCCGAAATGATAAAAGATTTGTAGCTTGTGCACAATTACACAGAATAAAACCATATATTCGGAATTGAAATATATTATATCGAAATGACTATTAGTAATAAGCAACAGTAAAGGTATGAGCTATTTGAATCGTGATTCCGTATCCTATAATCTTACAGCCTACAAGAGAAATACTATTCAATCACAAAAGTGTTTACATAATATAATCAATCGCTAAGCGATGACGAAGGAAATATATATTAATCGGCCTGCAGGTCTTACTAGAGATATTGGCTCAATTTGCCACTATAGCTGAGTAGCCTCCCGTATGTGACCTCAGTACCTGCTGGCGACGTCTGGCTAACTAATACTAAACTCTTCAGTTTTGAATGTATTGTAGTATTGTCACAAGTGTGGAACGACAAATTCCGGTGCGTGAGACAGTAATTTAATTAATTGTTATACTAATAAAGGTTGTACAGCATAACTCGGTTTAGGATTTGGGATCGAGGTTTTCTCTGACATGCTCTTTTCCCTCGTGAATTCCAGGCCAGTATGGCACGCTTTTGTTTAATAAATTAGGCAGGCGTATTAGGAATCTGTGGTTTAATTTACATGACGCACCTTTCCCTCAAATTTCCCTAATAGTGTTTAGTCGAAGCGCAATCCGAATAACTAAAAAACTGTGTAAGATATAATAATAACACAACGTAGGTATTGATTTTCTTTTCAATCTATTTTGACGATCATTGGCAAAATAAAGACAAAGCACAACTTATCTCATTCAACTATGTTAAACAGACCCGGGTACGTTATACTGCAATAGATCCAATTTAAATAAACTCATCGATAAATAGCTGATTTTGTTTCACTCTGGTAAGAAAATATTTGGATCTTTAATATGAATATTTTAATTTTATACAATCTACTTTGTTTTAGATGAAGACAAAACTCTAGTGAGGTTGGCACAGGAACTTAACTCAGCATAAAAGGCAACACAATACAAACGGAAATATTTTAGTGTCCTAGTGAACTTTGGATAACGATAACAGTGCTACTGTCCAGTAGAAAGTTAACCTCTTTTAAACCAAAGTAGAAATCGCGAATGTTACTTCGTTCCTAAGGCAACAATATGATGATATGGGAGATACCAAGTAAAATTAGATACATTTCGTGCAAAAATGCCCTTTATAACACCCTTTGAAATAATTTTCTATTACATTCGAGATTCAGTACAATCAAACTCGGAACTAGAAAGGATTTATCTGACAAAAATCTGAATAATATACACAACTTTTTTATAGATATACAGGGGTCATGTTGACTTGTGTGAATAGAAACATCTAAAACCTGTAAAATTTAGAATAGGTGCTATATTTTAATGAGAATCTATAATAAATATATCCTTAGGGAAGATATTGATTTGTGGTTAATCGAATAAACATTTAACTCAATTCATAGACACCCCCTAAAAGCAATACACCTAACCTGCGAAACAAAGTGTGAAACAAACTTGGTTGACAAAGAGCAGAACCATTTAGTTCTAATATTTATAGCGAATGCCCTTTGTTGCTCCTAGAAACAGTGTGTGTACCAAATCACAGATATTTTTAATATTAGATATGCATAACTGAAATGCGATTTGGACACACAACACATTTTTTATACAGTGACTGACAATATTCCTGAAGCATCAGAAACTCTTGAGAACAAAGGAAAATATATCATTTTTATTTCTTAAAAAAAGTTATTTCTTTTAACCTAAGTCCTATTTTTTATAATTGCTATTAAACTTGCCTTCCTCTTGAGATTGAGACAGTGAAAGTTAGAAAGCCAACACTTCTTGCTTGCTGTTTTTTTAAAGTAACCCAAACAAGAGGCTGGACATCAGACCGACGGAAATTGGCGTGCGAATGCATCAGTTGACAATGTATCATTTTCTTTCTTAAAGAAAATGACGAACGTGACATCAAACTGGTTAATTAAAGTCTTCTTATTGCCTAATTGGTAATTCTCAATACCAATTTTGTAATCCTTAAATAATTTTTAAGGCTTGAAATTATGTTAAATACGATTACAAATAATATGTTTATGTTTAAAAAATAGTATAATCAATCCTACTCTTAGATTATTTTTGTAATTGGACTTAAGCAGTTTTCTAGCGACTTTTCCACAATGAAAATAGTCGTGTTAGTTTTAAAATGAGAACTTGCTAATTTTCAACCTTAATAACGAAACACAAACAAAAATAGGTAACTACGTTGGACAAACTTCAAACACATATTTGACAATTCGACAGATAATAAATGACACGATATTCTAGCATGGGCTGCTTAACGTACGTCAGTGACGTCAAATTTCTGTCACCCTCAATTTACGGTGACTTGAGCAAGATAAAGCATGACGCAACGAACAACGGTCGATGTACAAACTATGCTAGACTAACCTCTTTCTTTTCCCCATTCAATAGCTTGGAAAATGGAAGCAGTGTAAGCTTTTCGCTATCCTGTAGCTTGGCTTTAAACCGTCCCTCATTCTCGCTGCCCATGTCTTCGTCTGAAAACAGATCGAGTTGCGCTTCCAAGTCTATTTCATCGTCTGCCAGAAGAGCGTCTTCGTTTATGAAATCTTCTTCTATTGCGCATTTAATATCCGCCGCTTTCACGTCTCCGTCCTCTGAAGTAATCTGGGTAGTGTTTGTTTCTTTAGGATATGCGACTTCGCAGACTTCCGTTTCGGTTTTCTCCGATTTTGCTTCACTTTTGGGCTTCAGCCTTATTACTCCCTCCCGGATTTTGATTTCTCTGGTTTCGAATTTTTTTTTGCGAGCTTCGAGTATCGGGTCTAGTGGTTTGTCGTCCTTTCTCGGACTGAAATCAGATCTGGGCTTCTCTTTATTGTCGATTCCTTCCGGTTTTATGGATGATTTAAAACCTAACCGATCCCTTAGACTCAACTTACTTTTAGATATATTTTCGGCAGAATCTAGAATTAAAGATACATATGTAATATTCAATAAATAATTCTAGCGAACAAACCATTTTTACATATAAATGAAATTGATATGGGTTATTTTTCTTTTGTTAAAGATGAAATAAACTAAGTATAATTACCTCTTTTATCTCGTCGTCTTGGCGACGTAGACCTCCTTCTTGGACTAGGAGACCTACGCTTAGGACTGAAAGGCTTCGACTTCGGGCTTAGAGGCTTCAACTTCGGGCTTAAAGGCCTCAATTTTGGGCTCAAAGGTCTCAACTTTGGGCTTAGAGGTCTCGACTTCGGACTCAGAGGCCTCAATTTGGAGCTAAGAAGCCGCAATTTCGGGCTAAGAGCCCTCAACTTTGGGCTCAAAGGCCTCTGTTGTGGACTGAAAGCTCTCCTCTTAGGAGCGGGAGGAGACCTTCTCTTAGGACTCACAGAACGCCTCTGTGGCGACCTAGACCTCTTCCCGAGCGGAGAAAGCGACCTCCTCCTAGGTGACACTGACCTTTTTCTAGGAGACAGAGACTTTTTTATTGGAGACAGTGATCGTCTACGAGGAGGCGTTAGTGACCTTCTAGGACTAAAAGACCTACTTCTGGATGAAGGACTTCGAGAGTACGACCTTCTTGGAGACCTCTTTCTCTTTTCGACGATCGCTCTGTTCTCTAAAACGAAAGCGGCGCTTCTAGGAGACAAGGGAGCCATCGTTTGCGTTTGCAACGATTCGGCGTTGATAAGGAGTGGAGACAATGGCCTTTCGTAAAATGGCGGTGGGTTCATCATAAGGTTTGGAGGTCCAAACGGAGAATTACTGAACATTGAAGGAGCGTTGTTTGATAGAAAAGGCAAAGCACCACTACCTGGCGGAAACGGTGGTTGGTGCAAAGGGGGAGTACGTCTGAAATTGCGAGGCTTCCCTCTGTAACCGCGAAAATCACTCTGAGGAGGAGGAGGAGAATGCCGACCCTTTTTCAATTGGGGCTCCTTTTCAGGTGATATTTCGTTGTTTTGCTTGGTGTCTGATTCAACTTGGGAGCAAATTGGCTTGCTGCCATCTGGTGAATCCACCTTTTTAGGTGAACTGATCTCCTCAGTTTCTTTCTTATCCACATCTTCAACTGACTTATCTTCTGGAACAATTAGTGTCTCCAAAACTGGATTTTCGCCTGCTTCCTTCTTCGAAGGCTCTTTTTTCCTTTTGGTTTTGGTCTTCCCCTTCGTGGGCTTCTCTTCTTTCTCTTTAACTTTACTTTTGCCCTGAATCTCATCAGCTAGCTCTTGCATCAGAGCTTCCAAACTATCAGACCTCTCCAATTTCAAAAGGCTATCGTCGTCGGATCCGGACTTAAGAGCTTCGTCTTCAGAATCCTCTTCTTCCGATTTGTCAGAGTCCTTGTAGCGATCAAATTTACTAGAGGTCTCATCCGACTTTGTTTCTTGCGTTGCTGTGTTGCTGTATCTATCCTGTGGCAAGAGCAGTATCGAATCACTACTGCTTGTTTCAATGTGTTTCGGTTTAATTTCTTCCCTAGGGATAGCGGGAGTGAGCGATATTAGGTTGCTAGAGATGACTCGGCTGTTATAAAATTGACCCTAAAAAGTGAGACAAGAGTTAAATTTGTAAGAAAAATCAATGAGAAATATAAACTGTTCGGATATTCTGGGGGCTAGTAGGTACAAACTGAATTAGACTTGACAAAGCTGAACAAGTGAAGAGCTAATGTTGTTAAAATGGATGCTTCAAATACTGATTAAACTAATAAAATGTTCTATGTTATTCCTATTCCCTAACTAAAGAAGCACGAGTGTCTCCAGATCTGTCAAAACATTGTTTTTAAGCATCACAGTGTTCATTAATTATTTAAATGGATCTAAGAGTCAGATCGCGCAATTATATTGTATAAAATTCAGTTTATCTGACTTTTCTAAGCTTGAAATACTGTCTGCCTATACAATATCGCAATTCCAACATGTTACACATATAAACAACTTTATACAAATCTTTTATTGTTGCCAATACAAAATAATTTACACAAGTCTAAGATAGTAGACTCAAATATATTAAAATTAGTAAAGCCAAAGTTAAACCTAGCAAATACACATATCGGTAAAATATATAATAAAGCTTAAAACACTCATAATAGAAGATATAAGTTGGAAATATTTCTCAAACCTCTACCAATTACCATTTAACGTGTCAGTCAAATGCACTGACTGATAACCATTTTATGCCATTTAGAGAGAAGATTAAAAACTCGAACCGTGTTTGCCTTGTCAAGGTATAATATTATGGCGTCACATGTGACATTGGCCTTAATTAACATGGAATTTTAAACTTTGAAATAGGTAGTGTCAGAACATTCAACTCACAAACACTAGTTGTCTGACCTTCATCACAATATATTAGTACTGCTGGGCACTATATATAAAGCTATAATTACATCCTGGCTGCCAAAACAGTCAGTGTTTCGCATAATAAATATTTATTAAAATATTAGAAAATGAGTAACGCCACTTCGTGATTTAGTAGAGCACCCCTTTTTATATATTACAATTACATTCAAGTAGCATTCTAGCCGTCTTAGGGTGCATCAGGATTTTGAGGGGTCTCCTGAAAACTGAGCCCTCGCGCGTTTGTAAACCGACTTATAGTTTACAGAGTATTCGGTAATAGTAAATATCGAGTCTAGCGGAATATTCTCTATGGTCTAGCCTGAATTTGGTACAAATTCAGGTAGTAGACTAAGAGTATTGGTATGTTTGCAGTTTCCGGGGACGAATCCCCGGACTTTCGAAGAATGGCCGAGACGGGCGACGACGCGTCAGAGTTGTCGCGAGACTACTCTGAATTAAGTGAAAAATCAAGAACTCTAAGAAAACCCGCCAAGCCCGCTCCACCACCGCCGATTGTGATTAAAGGCGGTTTGGTCAATTATCGCATGTTATAAAGACTGGAACAACTTAAAACGTATGTTTGATACCGAAGGCATGGAATATCACTCATTCGCTGACAAGGCAGCTAGAACAAATGCCTTTGTTCTAAAATGCCTTGACGGGGTATTTTGCCGCCAGAGATTAGAAATGCCCTCATAGATGAGTACCATATGAACATAAAGGAGATATATCTGAAGAAAATAAGAACTCCGATGTACCTAGTTGTGACGGGAGCAGGAGTCGCCTTAAAACAACTAAATCAAAGTTGCAAAATGTTGATGAATGACCGAGTCTCCTGCGGCTACCGCAAATCTGCAAAGCCTATCATGCAATGGGTGACGCTATTTGAAATGGGCCGGCGCCCACAAGATAACTGACTGTCCGAGCAATACGACCATATGTGTCAACTGCAACGGGGAGCATAGGTCCACGGATATTGCCTGTCCTGTTTATGCCTTTAAAATGGATCAATTGCAACAGCACCAAGCGCAAAAAGCAGCCGGGAGAACCTACAAGCCAGCGCTGCCTTTTGTACGTCCTGCATGGCATAAAACTGGTCCAAGAAACGACCGTAGAAACTTTGATAGAGACTTCTCTCCATTGAGAGAAAACAGTTCTAATAGATATTAGAGAGTTCTTTAGAGCTCTCGAGGACCACGCAAGCTTACTCGAAGCTTGCGAAGGGACTAAGCAAGCAACTCTTCAGGCAACACTGAAGTTCTTTACCACAGGGATCGATAAATATATTTTTTAAAGATCAGAGTCACTTCGCAGTTCGCTAATATCTATCTGATTTAGTGATAAATCGAGACGTGTATCGATGGTTGGGCAGACGGTCGGTTAACGATACACGTCTCAATGCACATATTGTATATATTATATGTTGTGTATGTCATTACAAAATAATTTTTCAAACTGTTTTTCCTATAGAATACTCGCATCCTTTACACAGCAACACAAGACAACACATACTAGCACCCATAGGGAACCCACACTTAAACAGGTTTTGAGTACATTATTATTATTTAAAAAAAAATCCTTTATTTGCCAACAAAATCATACACCATGACAAAGCAACGTCAAGAGCAAAAATTGCGGAATTACAGACTGCCAAAAATTGGCAGGTTTTGTAAAAATTACTTACATTACTATAAATTTCAGATTTGTGCAAAAATAAAATACATTAGGACAAAATTAAATTAAAATTATGACCCACAGTGCACATTAAAAGTGCACATCGCTGATAAAAACTTACGCCTAGAATAGAAATGTTTAAATAAAATAACATAGTAAAGGTAAAAATGACTTGCAATAGAACTGTACAACACTGATACATCACATAATTACACACATCCATTAAAATATTAAAAATTAAAAATCGAAAGAGTTAAAACATCTTCTTTGGCATATGATGTAACAGCGTTCTTAAATTGTCGTGTATTTGTTATAGATTTAATATCACTAGATAGTGACCAATAAGCCTTAATGGCCATATAATAAGAGCCTCTCTCATAAAATGCCGAGCCATGGGCTGGAATTGCCAACTCATTCCGATTACGTGTAGTCATGTGCATGCTGAAAGACACTGCTTAAGTAGTTTGAATACCAACACAAAATTGCTGATACATATAGTTCTAGAAGATTTGTCCCCTACTGCGTAGGATATATGCCATTTTGAAGAGCATGTGCTCATAGCTGTAGCCTAGTACTTAAGAGCTCTGTGGCTAGATGGGTCATTAGACTAGTTGTAAGCATTTAAAGTTGTAAAAGTTAAATGAAATAAATGATCATGACGAATAATGACTTGTCTAATTTTAAAAATTTTTGAGTTGTCACTTCATGATATTCACTAAGTTTATTGCAACAGTTTCAAGCGCGCTTAAAAGTAAAGCAACTTCAAATTGAATCTGAAAATGACGATATAAATAAATACTTTGGATTCACTTTTGAACTGGCTTAGAAAGTTCAAGTCAAGTCTAGAATATTTTATGGTTGACTTGAATCAAGCGGTTTCAGATGACGACATAAACAAGGAATTAATCATGTTTAACTTCAGAGGGATAAAAAATTACATCGCTAGCTGATTTATAATTTATATATTTAAAAATAGGAGGTTAGTTTTTGTTTATATAAATAGATTTTATTCGTGAGAACAGCTACAAAAAACTTGCCACACCTCAATAAAAAGGTTTCAGTGCTAAACAAGACATTGACAATAAAGTAGCATAGAGCGAATGAATGGAGATAACTGTAATAAAATATAAAAACACTACAATAATAATAATTTCCAAATATATACATAGTTACATAAAATAAAAGATTCACTCATATACAATAAAGTACATAATAATAATAATAATAATAATAATAATAATAATAAAATAAAAAATCGAACACGAAGAACAGAAAGGGTGTACAGGGTGGCTCGAATTCGTGTCTATGTATGGGGAACTCGAAAACCTAACAATATGCCGTTTAGAAAGTTTTAAAATTCCGAGTATTATCCGGAAAAAAACGAAATTTTGTAAAATCGTTTTATTTTATTCCTGGGCTTATTTAAAAACGTATTTCAAATCTAATTGCACCTTTGCATTGCCACTTTTTTCGCTCTATCCAATGATGATATACAGTTTGAAATCCGACGTTTCATCTTCAAGGGATCATCATCAACTTTCTTTTTTTAAATATGAACTTTAATTTTTTTTTATTGTTTTTCAGATGGTATTGGCGTTATTAATATGAGTATGAATTTTTATTTTTTTTATTTAATTTTTATTATTTTTTTATTTTTATTTTATATATTTTGCTTTGGCGTGATTTTAAATAATTTAAGGTAGGTACTTTTGAAATTTTCATATTCTGTAAAAATATTTTATTTGTTTTTCGTATTAAGTGGAAAATTGGACCCCGTATTAAAAATGATGAACAGCATAATTATTTTTTACGAGAATATGGCCATGAACTATTACTCAAACAAGTTGCTTAGTGCATTTTATTTATAAGCAAAATTCCAATAGGTGTTTTTCCATCAAAGTTCCTATAGTATCACGTAGTATGATTATAAATTGTTGATGTCCTCTATAAAATGATATTTTAATTGGTTAAAAGTTGGGAATATTTTATCTTTGCAGTAAGCAACTTGTTTGAGTAATAGTTCATATCCATATTCTCTTAAGAAATAATTTTACTATTTTTTATTTTTAATATGCTCCAATTTTCCACTTAATACAAAAAACAAATTAAAATATTTTTATAGAATATAAAAATTTCAAAAGTACCTACCTTAAATTATTTAAAATTACGCCAAAGCAAAATATATAATTAAAAAAATTAAAATAAAAATTAAAAAAAAAAAATAAATAAAAAAAAATTAAAAACACATAAAAGCACATAGTCATATTAATAACGCCAATACCATCTGAAAAACGATAAAAAAAAAGTTGACATTAGATAGAGCGGAAAAAGTGGCTATGCAAAAGTGCAATTCAATTTGAAATCCGTTTTTAAATAAGCCCAGGAAAAAAATAAAACGAATTTTCAAAATTTCGGGTTTTTTCCGAATATCTCCGGAAATACTCGGAATTTTAAAACTTTCTAAACGGCATATTGTTAGGCACCTAAATGCGCAATTTTGCCTTAATTTGACCGACACTGTATCTCTTACGGTTTTCGAGTTCCCCATACATAGACACGAATTCCAGCCACCTTGTACAAAAGGTGCGAAAGGCTGCAAAGAGCAGCTCATAATAGACAGGGTGATAACGAGACAAGCATAAGCAAAAGGCAGAAACATAGATGTTGCCTGGATAGATTACCAAAAAGCCTATGACTCCGTTCCTCATACGTGGTTGCTCCACATTTTAGAAATCTATAAAATCGACCAGAACATCATACTCTTCCTTAAATAAACAATGAAAAATTGGGAAAGAAAATTAATACTCACATTACCCCACACAGATCTAGAAACTAATAACATAAAAATAAGAAGAGGAATCTTCCAGGGAGACACATGGAGCCCAAAATGCTTTATCCTAGATCTCAACCCACTAAGCAGCCTTATAAAGTCGATAAATATCGGATACAGCCGAACAAAAGATTACAAAATATCACACCTGTTCTACGTGGACGATCTAAAGTTATATGATCCGGACCAAAATCAACTATCCTCGCTATTGGAAACCACTACTGAGTTCTCTAAGGACATATGAATGAACTTCGGACTAGATAAATGCACATCACTTATAGCAAAAATCCATCCACCTCAATCCATTTTTTTTACATTACCATTACTAGAATTCAACACATTTGTAAAATCTAATGACTGTCTTACAAGAATTGATGTTCCTCCACCCCTGTACACTGAGTCCGGTATGTGTATGCACCAAATGCACCTACTTTAAATCGATCAACACTCAGAGTGGTCAATTCTTCTTCAGATAGCCAATGTTCAGACAGACAGAGCACATCAATTTCTTTGTCAACTAAGGCAGTTTCGAGTTGATGCACTTTATTCCTTATTGACTTTATATTATGGTGGAGTAACTTAAGTGTCCTAGTATCTGCTCTTTGCTGGTATTTGTCTGTTTGCAGACCCTATTTTCCTTAAGTTTAAACAATCATTTATAAGTACTCCCGTAGGCCAGAACTTGAGGTCAAGAATCTCCGCTTTTCTATTAGTTGGAACACCCAATTTGAAGGAATTATAGTATTTCTTCCTTTTGGTTACGATCAGTTCACAATCCCAACTTGGAAGGTCTTCAGGTAAATTTTTATATCTTCATCCGTTGTATTTTCTGCCAGTCGTGAAACAAAGAGCCATGACAGATTGCTTGGTTCTACAGCTTTCAAGGAAGAACTATCATCTTTTGTACCCTCTACGCAATTCGGTCTTATTTTTGGGTCGATGTTACTTTTTCTGTTACTTCGATAAACAACTTGTTTAAAACCGTCATCCTTTGGTTGTTTGTGTTTTGATTCTTCGTCAATCGGAATGTTTCTATAACCTAGAAAGTTATAGTCATTTCAAATTTCTTTGAAAAGCTAGATAGCAAACTTATTGGTCTATAGTTTTTTTTTAATGAAGTATTGGCAATACTAACTGAACTTTTCTCCGGAATAACGTAGAAAAGGTCTTTGCTAGCTGACGACAGTCTATATACAGATACAATTACAAGTTTTTTACGCTCAAGTATACATTCAACAGCGGCACATTCACATACTTTTTTACAGATAAATTATTTAAATTTTCAATGGCTTTATACTGTACAGTTTTTTTTGATACACTGCACTGTCACCATATTGACCTTGCAGAATGATAATGCTAACTTGATGTTCTTAATTTTAATTCTTGGTAATTGGTATTTTGTTTTGCAGTGTTCTATAAGGCAGGTACAGAACCAGTCACGACGATCATTGAGAAGCTCTTTGATGCATTCGACACCATTCCCAATTGATTGCACATTCTGCTTACATGCAATGCTTATTTTTTAACAGTGTTTTATAATTCATTAGACCTATCACAAAGCAGGGCATATGATCTTTAAAGTTGCTGGTAGGCAATATTTGTTGGGATTTCATTGATAACAGCGAAATAGGCACTGATGAACAATTTACAATGTTTGCATAAAAACCAAATTGTCTTGGTTTAATGAACAACTTTGAGCAAAACGAGAGTAGTTAAAGCTCTACAGATTTGAGCGGCACCGACGAATCGGATTATATCAGACTGGTATTAAAAAAGTTCGCAAAGCATTATCATCTACTGAAAAAAGCAAAAAGGCTGGAATGTTTGGCAGTTGTAAACAGTATACAGTCAGCAAACAACGTTAAGACAGCTTGTAGCTGGCCCTGATATTTCTCCTCATGAATTGAATATTTTTTTCTGTAATATTTCACAACTCACAAAACATTGATCCCTCAATAGACCCTATCAGTTACGTATACCAACCAATCATTTTCCCAACTCCTTCTTCTTTCTTGACCACTGACTTAACGAAATTGAAAACAGTAATAAACAGTATTAGGAACAAAAACTCATCCGGAGAAGATGGGATTTCCACTTTTCAATTTTCTCAAACTTGCCTGATACTGCTTTGTTTGCTTTGGTAGAAGCAATAAATTGCTCACCAAAATGTACCACATAGACATATCGGACATATACATTATATCTACAAAATTTTAAAAAGGCAATTACAAATATTACCTAATAATATCAACAAACTATACTCAATATTCACCACTTATTAAATTCATAGAAACATTTATCTTGAAGATATTTTATTGTTTCTTCTCGAAACATTTTGATATTGCTCATCTCTCTAATGTGCTCTGGCAGCGAGCGGTATGCTTTTATTGCCCTGAGCTGTGGCCCTCTTTCAAAAAAAGCTGAATTATGTAGAGGAATGTGCAGGTCACCACCGCCTGTAGTAATCATTGACATCTGCTCTGCATAGTGTTGTTCGTTTCTCTGGAAAAGATCAGGTTTCTTCCTGACAAACAAGACCAATGCCAAGAAATATAATGATGGCGCAGTCAAGACCGCCAGTTTTACAAAATATGGCCTACAACTAGTTCTGGGTGAGAGACCAAAAACACATCGAATAATGCACTTCTGTGCCCTAAAAACACCCAAAGCTTCACTAGAGGACCCCCAAAATATGATACCATACTTCTGCCAGATTGCGATTAAATTGATTTTGACACGTTTTTAACGCTCTGCGAATTTAGTTGTTTTTTTAATAGTTGGAGTAGTTTTAAAATTGTGATTTTTGCATATGTTGTGATGTTTTGGATTGTCTGTAAATTGCAGTATTCTGCGTTCCCGTCGCATTGGCCTCTCGCGAGTAATCGCCGCATTTACTGGAAACAATAGTGAACAATAGAATATTATACCTAAAAACCATAAATATTTTCACCAAACATTTAAAATATAAACAATTTTTACACACAGACCTAAAAAGCTACAAGCCAACGAGTTTTGGGTGCTGGACTCGGCACGTTGTAAGGTGGTAGAAGTAAAATAATATATGTATAATATATGGTGTATTAAAGGATCTTGCATTGCTGGTTGACAAAATCAAAAATGACGCAGCATTAAGGGAAGCCCATTTTCTCAGACAAAAAAGGTTGTCCCTTGACCTCGAAAATAATGCGTGTGAAGTCGAGCAGCGATATGAAGACCAGTTGAAAAAATGTAAAGCGAATATAACGGAACTTAACAATATAATTAAGGATTTACGTAACCAAAATAGTAAATTGACAAATGACTTGAAGGAGAATATAATTGTAATAGAAAAATCTAAGGATGAAATAAAGAGTTATAAAGATTTGGTTAATAGTATGAAGATATCCACTGAGACTCTAAATGATGAAAATAAAGTGCTGGCTACTGAAGTCGAAGATTTGAAGGTAATGATGAGTACGTCCAAACTA
Source organism: Pissodes strobi (assembly GCA_016904865.1). Taxonomy (NCBI): domain Eukaryota; kingdom Metazoa; phylum Arthropoda; class Insecta; order Coleoptera; family Curculionidae; genus Pissodes; species Pissodes strobi. The sequence goes on along the minus strand of MU192958.1, from coordinate 12,454 downwards.
CGGCTACACGAAGAAGGACTCAAATCATTGTATTTGGATAAAAAAGATGCAGCTACTTCAACGGAGATAGAGCAAAGAGAAAGTACCATAGAGGAACACCAATCTGGTCCAACTCTTCCTGAAATGGAAAAAGTAATAAATGAAGCGACTGAGTGTAAGAGTAAAAATAAAATAGTATTTTTCACTGACAATTATGGTAAGCGTTTGTTAAAGTTTCTTACTCATTATTTAAATAGTTTTTGTGTCCAATTAATAACAAAGCCATTCGCTAGATTTAAAGACCTGGTGTTTACAGCGGATTGCTACGTGAACAATTTATCCTGCAATGACTATGTTGTTATTTTAGCAGGTATTAACGATAATGGCATAAGGCTAAGTGATATTACGTTACTGGCTAATAAATGTTTTCACACCAATTTAATTATTTGTAACCTACCATATAAAAATGATTCTGCTGATCTTTCCTATAAAATACAAAATGTTAATAATAAACTGTCAAGAATCACACAACGCTTAAAACAATTTTCAAAATGCATAGATTTTTTGGATTTATCAAACAGATTTTTTCAAAAACATTTTATTCATTCTACTCTTTACTTAAATAATAGCGGTCTGTCAAGGTTGGGTTATACTCTGAAAATGTTTATTGATAATTTTCAAGTTAATAACTGTATTAATAATTTGATATATGTGTCCGTATCAACTGAGCCTGTAATAGATATAAGTATTTCTGACGATAGGGAAACCACTGTGCAGGAGAGTGAGCATGAACAAGCAGGCGCTTTTTTATAACCAATTTGCCTGTTGTGACAGGAACAACTGATAGTATTGATATTTCTCAATTTACCCCCGCTGGTTCTGGATTGTCCGCGGTTCTTTTAAATGTTCAGTCCCTAAGAGATAAGTGTGATGAATTTTATGTATTTCTTGAAAGTATTAATTATCCTAGTTTAGTTTTAGTTACCGAGCACTGGTTAAGGCCGGACGAGTGTTTTTCTTTGCCAGATTATGTGCCGGTTTCCATTTTCTGCAGAGAACATTCTATTCATGGCGGGACTTTAGTTTTAATTAAGAAATCGTCGGGTTTTGGCCAGTGTTTCGTATCCTGTCAAAAATTTGATAACCTTCTGCAGGAAAAAGTGTTTGAATTCTCTGTAGTTTATAGTAGGAAACATGACTTATACGTTTTGTGCATTTATCGCTCGCCTATTGCTAGTGCAGGGGGGTTTTTGGATAGGCTTGACCAGCTACTGTCACAAATTTCGCCTTCATTCAAGGTTATAGTTGCGGGTGACTTTAATATTAATTTTGGGGATCAGCAAAACATTAACTCAGTTCTGCTTAATAATATTCTTATATCCCATGGTTTAAAAATGCATGTAACTTCACCCACGCGTATTTGCAGCTGATCGTCTAGTATTATTGATTACATGTGTTCGGATTGTAGTGTTGTGTGTTGTTCAGTTGTGAGTGCCGGTATTTCTGATCATGAAGCAGTTTTAGCTATTTTTGATCATCTTAACGTTGAAAATAAGACTCAACGAAGAAGAGGAAGAATATTTAGTAGTGGTAATTTTTGTAAATTTCGTCAGCTGTGTCAGAATGTTAACTGGTTGGGAATAAGGCAGTCTCCAAAGCCTTTGGTATCGTTCCATTCGGTTGTACTGGATGTTTTTAACAGAGCATTTCCATTGAGATGGATCAAGCATAAGACAAGAAAGAAGAAACCTTGGCTTACGGAGGGTTTAAGAATTTCTGCTAGAAACTTGCGCTGCCTTAATACCATTAAAAAGTTTTTCCTAAACAATCCTGATTTTGTATCTTATTGCAATAGATATAGTAATATTTATCGTCGATTGGTGAAAGCAGCTAAGGAACTTCACTACAGCAGTAGGCTGTCGGAGGCTAAAAATAAGCAAAAGGAATCCTGGTCTATTGTGGGAGAAGTGTGTAACCGTTCCATGCAGCATGGTTGTCGCGAAATGGATGTAGATCCCAACACCTTAAATTCATTTTATTGTAGTGTGGCTGGTAGTTTGACTGATAAAATTTCAACCTCGGGGAATCCTCTAAATTATCTCGCACACGTATCTGTTGCAGATTCGTTTTGCTTTACCCCTGTTTTAGAGTGTGAGATCTATGAAGCACTTCGTGATATTAAGAATTCTAAGTCGTGTGGTGACGATGAAATATCTTGCGAATTACTTCGAGCATTGCCTGATGATGCATTGGAGGTCTTGGCATTTGGTATCGACGATTCGTGGTTGACAGGTAAATTTCCTTCCTGCCTAAAATCAGCCAAGGTTATTCCTTTGCATAAGGGTGGCAACTTTCAGAATCCTTCTAACTATCGTCCGATATCTTTGCTTTCGACTGTATCCAAAGTAATTGAAAATATCGTTAAAGGCAGAATATGGAGTTTCCTTCAATTACACAATCTTGTATCGTCAAGGCAATTTGCGTTTCAGGGTTCCTTGGGAACCCACGATGCTATTTTTGATCTGCTCACTAGCGTTTACCGCGATCTTAATGATGGTAGGCCAGTGGCTGCGGTATTCTGTGATCTTACCAAAGCCTTTGACTGCGTTAACCATGAAATATTGCTTTCCAAGCTTGAGTTGTATGGATTTAGGGGCTCTTCTCGTATTTGGAGGATCGACGGCAGTTTGTTGTTGTGTCAGGTTGTAAGTCAACGGTTTTAGATATCGGAAATGGGGTGCCACAGAGATCTGTTCTGGGACCCCTTCTGTTTTTAATTTACATTAACGATCTTGTTAGTGTCGGGATATCTGGTCGTTTTACGCTTTTTGCGGATGACACCTCTGTTGTATGGTGCAATGACTCTGTTGATGCTTTGAGACAGAATGTATCCGGAGACATATTGGAGATAAAGGCCTGGTTTGATTGTAACAAACTTTCCTTAAATATTAATAAAACCCATGTGATGGGTTTCAGATGTGACATGGCGGGGCTGAGTTTGGGCAATGAACCAGTGGATGTAAGGGTTGCTGCTAGGTTTCTCGGAGTTTTCATTGATTGTGAGTTACGTTTTAGGGATCACATTATTAACCTAAGCAAGAGATTGTCATCTGCATGTTTTGCAGTGAGAGCTGCTAGGGACGCACTTGGTTCTGGAGTGGCACGAGATGTGTATTTTGCTTTGTTCGATTCACACTTGAGATACGGCATACCATTCTGGGGCATGAGTAGTCAGTATTTGCTGAATATAGATAGATAGATAGATAGAATTCGCGAACGCAGTCACGGCAAGACGTATTGTATATGGGTCGAACACCTATTTGTATTTTTAGTAAAAGTAGTGTAAATTAATTTTTAAAAACAGTGTGTAAAACTTCCTGAGTGTCCTTTTTGTGGTAGTACTGTTTTGTTTTTCCTGGAAACTGTGAATTTTTAAAGTTATTCGTCTGTTTGTACTGTGATTGATCGACGCCATTATATATTGTTTACATTCTCGCGCGGCAGCTACGTTCCAAACTACACACTGAAACTCAAATTACAAATGCCATACAAAACAAGAAGTTAAAAGTCTGGTTTGTATAATTTGTTCTGGATTTCTTCATGCCAGCTGCTTTGATCGCGATTTTAAGCAGGGCATAAGAATGGAGAGCAACACTTGTGTTTGTGGTTTAGAATGTAAACAAAAACTAAATCAGCAGGACTCAGAAGTTGGCATTTTAAAGGAAGAAATTCTCAAACGCAATGTTATGCTAAATGAAGAACGTACAGCGAGAAAGGAGTTAAACTGTACTAACCAACAACTCCAAGAGAAGCTAAAAACTGAGAAAAGGAAAAGAGCTGATATGGAGAAGGAGATTAGGGACCTTAAGCAGCAAAATGCAAAGAGTAAGTCAAACGGACTGGATGATAATAATACACACATGCATGATCTTAACCTAGAGATAAATAAACTTAAAGAAGACCTAGCGGATTTAAGAGAAGTTACTAAGCAGTCAATAAAACTCTTAGAGGAAAAAGTTAACTCAAAGAACTCACATGAGTTGAGCAAACATAATAATGCTGGTCAGGCATGTCAGGTGCTTGTGAATCATGTGAATGCTACTCAAAATATTAAAAATATTCAAAATAAAGATAAACACTCTGATAAACAGGTTAAACCTGCTATTTGTAACAAAACTAATAGGAGATCTGACCAAAACATGTCACATATTAACCTGCAAACCTCAAATATAAATCATGATATTGTGACTGTTGGTGACATGTCTGAAGCAGTCAATCATGCTATAGTGACTTCAAAGGATCCTCCCGCTTTGGCTGGTGTGCAACCAGGTAACTCAGTAGTTAATCTTCAGTTGGCTGGAGTGGCAGCTAGAAAATGGTTTTATCTCTCACACATTAACATTGAAGCGACTACTCATTCGGTTTTATCATACCTGAAAGGGAAAATTCCCGGACTGGAACCTGATGACTTGACAGTCAAGCATTTGAGTGCCGGAAGGTACTACAAAACTTTTAAACTGGGCATACATACCAGGTATGTTGACCTAGTTTATAACAGCTCTTTTTGGCCTGAGCATGTCGACTTTCAGGATTTCAGGTTCTCGAGAGCTCAGTCTGGGAGATCCAGTATGACATTCAGAAACAGTCATTCTACCAGATTTAATAGAAATTTTCAGAAAGGAGGGCCAAATCCCCAACAACGAATATAGAATCTGCTGGCCTTCATGTCTACTATCAAAATGTCAATGGATTGCGAACCAAACTGAACGATTTATGTAATAATTGTGTGTGTTCCCTATATGATATGCTTATGTTCACGGAGACTTCGTTAAATGACTCCATCCTAAACTCGGAGCTAGGGTTGTCAGGATATACTATATACAGAAGAGACCGAAGCCAACTGGAAACTGGAAAGTGCAGAAATGGTGGTGTATTGATAGCAGTTCGTAAAGATCTACCCAGTAAGATGTTGGACTTAAACTGTGGAATCTCAGAGGAGCTTTGGGTGTGTGTGGGGGCCACAAAGTTTAGAAGACTTTTCTGTTGTGTTTATATTCCACCAAGGTCACCGGCTGAGATTTATGACCTCCACTGTAGAACCGTGGAACTTGCTGTTCATCAGCACCCTGATCATAAGGTGTGTATTGCAGGGGACTACAACCTCCCCAACATAAAATGGTCAAATGACTCTTTGGGTGTCTCTACAAGTGGAATTTCTGCATCAGCAGAGTCTATTGTGGAAACCTTTCCATTTTTGAACCTATATCAAAATAATAATATTCCCAATGCCAATAATGTCATTTTGGACCTTGTGTTTACTGACAGCCTACAGGATACGGTGGAATGCGCTGTAGATCTCATATTGAACTGTGATAGGCATCATCCTGCTCTTATTGTCAACCTGCAATGTGATTCGCTCTGTGATATATTGGAATATCAAGATGTGATTTTTGACTTTTCAAATTGTAATTATGGTGTCATTAATGAGTGTCTTTTATGTGTTCATTGGGATTCCTTGTTAACTTTTAGTGTAGAAAAAAATTTAGAAATTATATACAATGTACTAAACTCCTTAATTGGAAATTTTGTGCCAAAGAGAAAAATTAAAAATAAGTTTAAATTCCCTATCTGGTTCGATGTTGAATTAAAAACAAATATAATTCAAAAGAAAATTGCTCATATGAAATATAGGCAAAGCAAGTCCTTATTAGATTATAATAATTTTAGTAGATTAAGATGTGTATGTAAGGTTCAAGCCAAGAAATGTTTCACTGATTATATTTCTAGAACTGAAGATGCCATCAGAGAGGATCCTAATGCTTTCTGGAGATACATACATTGTTTGAGGAGGGATGGTGAGTTGCCATCAACCATGTTTCTTGGTGCAGACACATGCACTGATGGGCAGGGTATTGCACAGTTGTTTGCAGACCATTTTTCCTCCGTGTATGCACCATCATCAGTGGGTGATGGTTCTCGTGATGGGGATGTGGTATCCAAGTTCCCATTTGGAGATGTGGTTGATGTCAACTCTTTGTCCTTGAATATAAGTGATGTATTTGAAAAACTTTTTCAGATTGATGTGACACAGAGCCCAGGGCCTGATGGTCTGTCTCCTGGTTTTGTAAAGGGTATTGCATTTGCCATTTCAAGACCCTTGTGGCTGATTTATAATCAGTCTCTCTCTGATGGTATTTTTCCCAAATACTGGAAGTCAGCATATATTACTCCGATTTATAAGGGCCAGGGCAATAGAGGTGATATTGGTAATTATAGGCCTATTTCAGTAATGTGTCACTTTGCTAGGATCTTTGAATCTCTGGTAACAGAAATTTTGGCATTTAAGTTTAAAAACGTTATTATTCCGCAACAGCATGGTTTCTGGAGTAGTTTGTCTGTAACTACCAACCTTATAGTATATGAAAAAGCTTTGTCGGGTGCTTTGGAGAGTGGGGTCGCGATTGACGCCATTTACACGGATTTCTCCAAGGCATTTGATAGAGTCAACCATGACATATTGCGAGACAAGTTGCATGCGTATGGTATTGGGGGCGCACTGTTATCTTGGCTGTACTCATACATGACAGATAGAGAACAGATTGTAAGGGTTAAGAGATTCCATTCCTCTGTCATTGATGTTACTTCTGGGGTGCCTCAAGGAGGCCATCTTGCACCTCTTCTTTTTAATATTGGCTCATGTTTCCATCATTGTCAATTTCTTTTATATGCTGATGATCTGAAGTTTTTCAAAACTATCATTACAGCTGATTCTAGTAGAGAGATGCAAGAGGACCTTAATAGATTTTGTAAGTGGTGTGATTGTAATGGAATGTCCTTGAATGCAAATAAGTGTTTGTACATCCCATTTACCAAGCAAATTGAATCTAATGTAAATAGATATCTTATAGGACAAGAGGCTGTAGAAGTGGTTGGTAAGGTAAGAGACTTGGGAATAATTTTTGACAAAAAAAACTACTTTTTACTGATCATATTCAGGCCTGCTGTAATAAAGCTTTTAAAATGTTAGGGTTTATTAAACGACATACACGTTATTTTACAAATATATTGGCAATTAAAACTCTGTATATCTCTTTTGTTAGAAGCCAACTTGAAAACAGCACCTGTGTATGGTCACCTCACTATAATGTGCATATAGACTCCATTGAACGAATCCAGAAAAGATTTTTGAGATATATTTAGTAGATTATGATGTGTTGTTAAGGTTGTTAAACCTGGAGACTCTAAAGAAACGACGTGATAGTTTTGATATAATGTTTATTTACAAACTCATCCATAATATTATACAAAGTGAGGATCTCCTATTCAATGTCAATTTTCAAGTTCCGGCTAGGGTACTGAGGGGTGGTAGCACCTTTCAGGTTGAGCACCATCGTACTACATATGGTAGATTCAACTCCTTGAACCGGATGATGATGCTGGCCATTCAGCTGCCGAGTGATGTGTTTTTCCTATCTTTAAGCCAGTTGTGATCTGTTCTTAGAGGTATTAATTGAAAGAAAGAAAGAAAGAAAAAATATTTATTGCATATACCATAAACATACATATGTGTACATACAAAAGGTGTCATTCGAAGGGAGCGTTCTTCCATGACACCTGAATATAAAAACAGCATATACACTACCCACAATAATACAATATGTATACAATTAACAACACTATAAATGACTATATATAAATAAAAGCAAAATCAGTCGAACACAAAAAGACAGTACAATATACAGGATAAAAAAAAAATAGAACAAACAATTTAAAACCGTTAGTAAGTCAATCAACCTTAAATTATACACACAATTAAGGCCATATCAAAGTTATGAATTAAAACCATTACTCAGTGAGCATTCTCTGATATAGAATTTTAAAATATTCGGCCTTCAACAAGGATCGGCTAGAGCCAGTTAATAAAAGGAAAATATCAGAATTCAAATAGCTTATTGCTTTGTATGCAAAACAGTTTTTAAATTTTCCTGTTTTGTGGGTGGGGATGTGATATCTAATGACATTCCTGAGATTAAGATTATGGAGGTCACCCCGGGGTACCAGATACTGAACCAGATAGCAGGGAGAACCTGTGCTCACTATGCCATGCATAAAAAGAGCAAAGTGAAGATCAACGCGCAAATCGAATTTCAGATGACTGTTATTGACATATGTTGGAGTAATATGATCATACTTGCCACCCCCATAGACGTAACGCATACACGAATTTTGGGCCAATTGAATTTTCTTTCGGTATTCTGAGTTTAGAAAATAATAATATACAACATCACAATAATCCAACTGAGAGAAAACCAAAGATTCAACCAACATCATTTTGACATGCTGTGGCAGTAAATATTTAAATGGATATAAACTTTTCATTTTTAAATATACTAACGAAAGCTTTTTTAAAACATGTGCCTCAAAATTCAGTGAGCTATCGAATATAATGCCCAAGTTTCTTGCCTGCTTGACAGCAGGAAGAACAATATTATTAATGTGCAGGTTGACAAAATTAAATAAATTAAATCTTTCCCTGGTATGATCTGAATCAATAATCAAATAAGCACTCTTTTTTGCATTCAACAACAAGCCATGTTTTCTAGACCAGCCAGAAATCCTCTCCAAGTCAATATTAATACGGTTGAGAGCAACACTGGAGTCTTCAGGTTTAAAGGATGACAGAAGCTGAGTATCGTCAGCATAGAGATGAAAAGAGCAATAGCCAACCTGAGAAGGGAGGTCAAAGGTGTATAATAAAAATAAAAGTGGGCCAAGAATACTTCCCTGTGGCACACCAGCAACAATGTCAAAAGGATCGGCCCTAGCTCCATCCACCTCAACAATCTGCCTTCTCTCCGACAGATACCCACAAAACCAACCACCTGCTTCAGGGGAGAAGCCACAATAATGCAACTTGGCAATCAGCATATCATGGTTTACTAGATCAAAAGCTTTACTGTAATCCAAAAGAACAAGACAGGAAACTAAAGATTGATCCATGTTTCTACTTATGTCAGAAGTAACTTTGCTGAGCGCCGTCGCAGTGCTGTGCCCCACCCTAAAGCCCGACTGGACAGCCGGAAGTACCTGCTTAGGGCCAATGAACTCAATCACCATCTCAAAGACAAGAATTTCGAGCATTTTTCCAAGAATTGGCAAAATACTTATTGGTCTAAGTTGGTCCAATGATGAAATATTAGCTGACTTGGGAAGAGGTCTCACTATGGCAGCTTTCCATATAGAGGGATACGCCGCTCCCTCCAAGCTAGCATTGAATATCCTGGCAATAGCAGGAGCAATAAAATTAATACTAAATAATAGCATGTCATAAGTAATGTCGTCATAGCCTGCCTCTACATTCAGATTTTATTTGCTTTAGTGACTTGTAGATATCAATTTCGGTAATCTTACGAAAGCGGAATTTGCTATTATCATCAGTATCAAACAATGTGTTATTGGAATAGAATTCAATTAACTCTGGGTCAACAGGAGTAGCCATGTTGTTTATGTCTATAAAATGTTTGCTAATATTTTCTATGTTTTTTAAATTACTGGGAACTTCAAATACTGATTTAGAGTGAACATTCCAATCCCTAAGTTTTTTCCAAGTTTTTTTAGAGTTCCCTTTTACTCTTGCCAGCTCAAACGCCATGTAAGCTTTCTTTTCGCTGCGTATTGCAAATGATAGATAATTTTTAAGATCTAAATAATAGTTCTTATCAGCTGGAGAAAGTGAGCGCTTATATTTATTGTAGGCTTTCCTTTTTAATTTAATAATATCTTTAATGGTTTCTGTAATATAGGGTCTGACTTGGCGTTTGATTTTAACTAATTTTATTGGAGCAAATATGTCAAAAACAGCAGTAAGCCGATCATTCATTAATTCAACCGACGCGTCAATCGAATCCTGACCAACAAGGGAGTTAAAGTCCAATTGGTTCATAAAAGCGTCAAACGCTTCTTTATTAAAATTTTTAAAATCTCTATACTTAACGAATTTAGGGGAAGATTTAGCAGGAATATTATTAAATTTTGCATAAACCAGGCGATGATCAGTTTGGTTATACATTTCTAAGGTGCCTGAGTTTATTAGTTCCAAACTATTATCAGCACAGATAACATCTATGAGACTGCCAGAGACTCGGCTTACTCGAGTGGGCTCACGAATAACCTGTCTTAAGTTGTATATCTCTAAAATAGAATCAAGGCATAGTCGTTCAGGGCCATACATACACAACAAATTTATATTCAAGTCACCCATGAATAAGACATAGTCATATTTAGGGCTTAGTGTACCCAACATTAACTCAATACCACTAAGTTGAGTGTAGCCTACAGATGCCTAAACACCTGAAAACCAGGAATAGTAATAAGACTGTCTGGGTATTCATTTGTCAGCCATGTTTCCGTTAAACCCAGAATGTGAAAATTTTCATGTAATAATAGATCTTTAATATCTGAAAATGACGGAATAAGGGATCGAATGTTAACATGCGCAACATAGAGATTGTTTTTAGTTATGTTAACAGTAATGGGGTCGGTATTGGGCATAAAAAACTTTGAGAAGTGGAAGATCTTGGACTTACATGGATAGATTGTGAAGACGAGTCAGAACCACCGTCTGCGATATCCAGTGAAACAGGGAGAAAGACCTCATCATCAGAGCCAGGACTAAGGTTTCCAGGAACACTGTTTACTGTGTTACCCTCAGTTGAACCTAAGTAATTATTCTTAGTACTAATAAACTTCAAATTTCTATAACTAGGTCTAAATATACAGTCTAAATCAATCTTGTCATCATTAATGTCAATGTAGGTAATTTGCCCTGGTATGTATTTGTTAAGCCTAAAAACATACTCACTTAATTTACAATTAAATCTGTAGATGCTCCTATTTATCTCTGGATTAGATCTTGTGAATGGTACAGACACCAAAACTATATTAGAGTTTAAACAATCTCTTAGCCTCAAATGAAGGTCCTTAAAAGAGGGATATTTTCTCTGCTGTTGAAAATTATTAATCCCACCAATTATGATAAGAATATCATCTTCACTTAGATTTTTTGATAATCTAGTTATGCTATCTGTTACCTGCTCATTCAATGCATATGGTTTGACAATATCAAGACGTTTATACTGCTTAAACCTAGGACAACTATCAACATATTTTTTAAACCTATATACTGTTTGATCTCCTAAAATAACCAAGTTTTTCTTACTAACTACTTTACAAATATCATCTAATATTGGCACTGTATCCAGAAAGTCATTAGGGTGATGATCTAATAAATTATCGCACTGAGTAGATCTGTCAACTTTAGTGACAGTTAAGTCTTTATAACAACACTGAACTACCTTGTCTTCCGTGGCTTTCAATCTCAGCCTCTGTGCTTCATTAATGAAAAAGTCATTATCCCTTTCTAAGTTGGCTAAAGTTACACTCATGTCTTTGTTGATCCTCACCAAGTCCTCATACTCCCTATTTATTTTTGTAATGTATATATTGTGTTCAACAATCTTAGCAGCCAATTTATCATTATCATTATTTAACTTAATAATTTCTTTGTTTAAATGAATAATTTCTTCTTTTTGTTCTTTAAGGGTAAGTTGATACTTCCCCTCATCAGCTTCCACCATTTGTTCGTAGTCCGCTGTCCCACGCTTTAATCTTTTGATATAGTCTAGTTTATTTTTATTTTCTAGTTTTAGTTCATTTATTTGGTTTTCAAGGTTTTTCTTTAGCTCTTCCTCCTCAATATAAATTTTTTGACATTCAGCGGAGCAGAAAATTTTGTGACCTCTAATTGAACATGACTAGATTTTCTTTCCAGGCAACTGGGGTGAAATATGTCATTACAACCTATACAGCAGAAGTTAGGAAAATCTTTATTCCTGCAGCATTTAAATTTACCCTCCATGTCAAATTAACAGACAAATGTGGCATATGAGCAAAAAA
>JAEQML010061070.1:0-26251 GCA_016904865.1 Pissodes strobi | reverse complement strand
ATAATCCCTCATTATAGTTTTAACCATGAACAAGTTCGCATATTATCGGTCTTGTATTCGTTAATCTCCACAAGTTGTTGTTCGATCTCAGTCTTTTTTATCCCTCACTAGAGATGATGAGTATAACATTGAGAATCGCAGGTTATGTAATATTAAAGCACCCACAGAAGGTAATGATGCATCGGCTAAAAATTATGTCGATTCTACAGCTGATACAATGGGAATCCTAAACGAAACTATTCATAATGTTATAGATGGAATTAATAATATCTATAATACATTCGAAAATGGTGTTAAAAATTGACCGATTTAATAAAGTAGAACCCAACATGAAAAATATCGGCAAGAAAATTTCAGGTATGGAGATGGGGTTTGAAACCATCAAGAAAGATATTATTCAATCAGTACAGATTGATTATGAACAGCTAGAAATTGAGGTAAAAGATTTCCTCAATATTTTAGTAGCTGATGCATTGAACCCTATTACTGCTGATATAGATAAACTCAAAAAAGAAATTTATGAAATTGTGAATGTTAAACTAAGTGGAAATTTTAAACTATTATTAGAAAAAATTAGAAAGATGAAGTAGCTGATGCACTGGAACGAATTACTGCTGGTCCATTACTTCACTAGTTTTATCAACGAAAGGATCTAAAACTAAAGCACAGTGTGACTAACGCTAGGATCTGCAAATAGCATTCCCTTCAAATACAACTCTGCAAATTAAAGCGTCAAAAAACGCCTTAATATTTTTCACTTTTCTTTTACGTCCATAAAAACAACTAATGCTCTAATGCAGTAAATTAGATACATATGCACCATTGTCAATCGGTTCAGAGTTGTAATAAATAAACAGATTATGATGTATGGTGGATTATTTATTGGTTCTATAAAACCACGGCCCTCAATAAAATATATAGATACGATTTTATTATAAGAAACACGATTTATTATATTAGCCCCTACATGGATTAACCACTTATTTTATTTGTCTTTCGTTTGAAAAGCAAAATCATAGATAATTTATAAATATTTAATATTCTCTAATAACCGGATATGAAACATATAACTTATAATGCATAAATCGTCGTTTAACCATCTATGCGTGTATTTCTGAAAATAGACGATAATAATCTAATTTCTCTTTCACGGTTTTATACTTTACATCCTCTTTAGCAGAAACACTTTCTTTAATGAATCATGGCAATTTGCAGAACCAAGGATGAAGGTTATTTATTTTTGCTACCTATGTCTATCATTCATTAAATTAATCAGCCATTTATTTACGGTTATTGGTTTTTGCTATGCTTCTGTGTAGGGTTAAACAATGGCGTAACGTCATAAATTATTATTTTGTTTAAATTCTACAAAGCATTATTTTATATTTGGAACGTGTAAAGTGAGTTTAATTTAAGTGATACAAAAAAGTTGAATTGCCAAAATGTGTGATTTTAGTTAAACTGATAAAAACTATACTAGAAACACAAATAAAAATCGCAAGCTGTTTTTAAAGTAGTAGATTAGAGATTTAGGTTAAGCGACCCCGGGAAAACACTTATAATCCACGATTTGGCTGAGTTGGCAAATTTATTTACAATAAAAATATAACGTCATAGAGTTTACAAAAACAGGAATGGGGTCATTTTCCAGAAATGTGTTTTCTGGTGAGGATGTTGAAGTAGCCTTCGTGACCGATATGCCCTATGAGCAAGAGGCACAGTAGGAGCAGACTGTTTAGATTTTGAGTGGCAACAAAAACACGGTCATATTTAGAAGAACCTAAAGCCGGTTCTTCAAAAGCGGACATCGAGTTTGATGTGAATGATGAACCCAGCTGTTCTAAAACTAGCGTTTTTATCTCCAGAAATGGCAAGGCCACTCCAAAAAGCATCCCACGCCTCGAAAAAGGAAATCAAGAATTTTAACTGAGACCACGGAAAAAAACAATATCGAAAAAGAAACTCTGAAACATGTTGCTAAGAAAAAGAGTAAGTCTTAACTAGAGAGACGTGCCGAGAAAAGAAGCAGAAAAGTAAAAAAAAAGATAAAAAGAATATCTTATTTCTGAATCAGAGGTAGAAGAGAATTACTCAGTCCAAGATGAATCGGATGACTTAGAGGACTTTTTAGAAGAAAATAGTGAATATAAGGAAGGAGAAAATAATCCAAACGAACTTCTTAGTCAAGTTTATTATAGAAAAAGCGTAAAGCATTTTGTAGCCAAGATACCACCTTGGCTACATGAAGATTAATATAAAGTAATCTATTTGAAAACAAATACAACAAAACAAGAGCACTTTTAAGTTCTTAATTCCAGAAAATCCCGAATCAAGCGTTGGAAATATTAAAAGAATTATAATGAAGCTACCCAAACCAATTTTACATGGTGGTACAATGAGAACCATGTCTGCAAAGTTTTTTGGCATAGATTTTAGTGCTTACAATGTTTCTTAATCGCCCTGTTCAAAAGTACCCAAGGCCTGTGCAAAAGTGCCCCGCATTTTAAATTAGCTTGTTTTGTTAGTTTTTAAAATATAACAATTTTTAGTTATATTACATGATAAAATAATTTTTAAGTTATATAACTGTTAAATATTGCTTATAAAACTTGATATTTCTTGAAAATAAAAATATTTCTTTAAAAAGGGTTCAAAGATGCCCCCATATCCCCCTATTGTATAGTTAAAAAAAAACTGTTTCTCTTTCGTATTTTAGCACAGTATAGAACCAACTGAATCTTAATGGCTCGAATTTTATAAAAATGTAATAATCTCGCAATAATATATTTTAGTAATTCTATAACCAGCGCTATAAACATGTGTGTATCATCTGAACATCTTTAATTCAGTAAGTTGCGAGTTCAGGGACAAAAAGAGCTTTTTGTGTGAAAAAAAGATTAAGCACAATGATGCCATTCTTCAATCGTGAGAAAATACAATAATTCAAACAATTATAATGGAACCTATTAAGGCCTTGAAAAGCGTTACGGATATTATGAATATTTAAATTTTAGGACCGGCTATATATTTTATGATGGCATTTGAATTAAAGTAACCTAGAATTGCATATAAGTCAGCCTGCTAGGGTGGTTCGACGCGAAGTTAAAGCGAACATCTACGAAAAGTGGCAACGAGTTGATTCGATATATAAAAAAATGCTAAATTTAAGCTTTTTTAGGTAACCAAGTGAAAATATTATAATACATACATAATACGACGTTAAAGTTTTCAGGTAGTTGAAGGTTTTTGATCAACCATTTAGTTCAAACTGACTAGTACAATAAATAACTATTAGCTTTAGCATAATACTACCTATAACAAACAAATTATCTGCCGCAGAAATTTTTGTGTATTTATGAATTAAGTGAAGTCGAGTATCAATGCAATAGAAACATAAATCGGTATCCAAGTATATTGATTTTAAGTCTAAGAATACCTTACAGAGGATAATTTTGAAAAATATAATTATTATTTTGCTCTTCAGATGTGTTAAGTGGCAAAAATTAACATTTGGCTTGGACTATTTTTCAACGCATTTTAATTAGAGAGAAGTAAGATATTTATTGTTTGCTACAAAATTGCTTCATAAAATTTGATGTTAATGTTAATATCAGGTATAACACAAAAACATAAAACTAGATTAGTTACATTTCTAATTTGAGATCAAAAGTGTGCTTTAGTGCACCGTAGTTATAAGTAGTATTAAGCTGGATGTGGGGTGCGGGCCATATTCTGCACTTCAGCAACTAAATGATTTGAGATAACACAAGAGGCAAATTCTATAATTTGCCTTTAGTCCACTTCAGATCTCATTAAGCCTAACTGAATATTATTATCTTGGGTAAGTAGTAGATGCCCAATTTCTGTATTTAGAAAAATTATTTGGAAATCTATTTATTTGCAACTGCAAGCCTTTTCAAATTTACCTATATATGCATAAATAATAATTTTGGGAAAATTGTAATTTTATCGTCAATATTTTATAGAATAACAAAGATTTTCAAAAAAAGATATCATGTATGCATTTCACATGCGCTAGAAGTGAAACCTTCATAAAACTAAACCAAGTGGTCACCCATCCAAGTACTAACCACGCCCGACGTTGCTTAACTTCAGTGATCGGACGAGAATTACGTATTACTTTTTATCCTTAACAAACATGTAACATCTGTATTACTGTGTTCTATCTCGTTGTCTCGCATGCTATATCCTACAGATATCTTTTTACTGCCCTTTTTTCGTTTCATCGTGTCTCAAATCACACTCGTGCTAAAGAAGTTTTTTACTTCAAAAATTCATGTGTAGAGTTCACACGCGGTAGAAGTGAAAACTTTATAAAACTAAACCAAACGGTCACCCAGCCAAGTACTAATCACGCCCGACGTTGCTTAACTTCAGTGATCGGACGAGAACTATTTTTTCCTTTTTACTTTAACAAACATGTAATAACTGTATAACTGTGTTCTATCTCATTTTCTCGCAGGCTACATCTTACATCAATATCTCTTTGTTGGTATAGCTTTTTCGTTTCCATTTCATCCACTCCCATTCTCTGCGGCTAACAGCGCTAAATATCATAATAATTTGCTTTATTGTATAAAAAATATAAAGTTTTAATTAAATTATGCAAAGTACAACCATTACATTATTTACATATCTTTTAAATAATCCATGAATTGTGTGTTTTGTCCAATCCACGCCATTTAACATATGCTTTATTTCCTTTTTTTCTACAAATATATATCTGGATGTTAAATTTTCTGCAACTCTTCTCCGTTATAAATTAGATCCCCTTTTAATTTTTATGCTTTTTTAAGTAAATGTGCTGTAGGATTTGTAAGAACTTTTCTATGCGAAGTATTTAATTTTGTTTAAATTATAATCAACGATAAAATGAATTTGAATATTTGGAACGTTATCGAAGATTTATCTAGGATCAACCTGTCTCGTTTTAATATGACTGTGCTTGTGGACCACACATCAGAAGTGAAACTTCATCCGCTCATTTACACAAAACAGAATATGCTAACTAATAATATGATCATTGGCGATAAGGGTAGCATTCTCAGTTTCGAAAGAATAAAAAACACTCATCACATGAATCTGAAAAATATTCTCTCAAAACCTTGTAAAGTAAGTACTGTCAGTCTACCAAGCCAATTTTTTGATGCTGAATTTCTTTAGGCGCCTGGAAAGCTAGCTGATGAACATGTTACGTAAACGCGAACGCGTAACGCGTTTCGCACAAAGCTATAAAATGTGTGACACAGCTAAGCGAACCGCGAACTATAAGCTGGGATGTAGTTTTATTCCTGGCCTTTTTGTCCCCCATCATTAGCCAAAAGCCGACCCCCTCAAGAATAAAGATCGTGGAATAGCGTGCGGTGCGCTCATTTAATATATTGTGCAGGCCTGTAGGCTATTCTCTGTTTTATTTTTCTCCAGAAAAAATTACATTTCTGTCGGTCCACAAACATACTCAATTTTTTCTGTTTTGTGCGGCTGAAGTTTTTATTAGGGGCTGTTTTTGATACGTGTAAGAAAAAAATAGAAATTAAAGACTTTTTGTCATAATGTCTTTTTGCCACCCCCCATTAACCCCAAGCCGACCCCATAAATAATAAAATTAAATTCAATAAAAGTTCCTATAGTTTTTACTAGGGTTAGTTTTTGTTAATTGTAAAAAATAAATAATAATTAAAGACTTCTTGTCATAATGCCTTCTTGTCACCCACCATTAACCCTAAGCCGACCCTGTAAAGAATAAAATTATATTAAATAACAGTTCCATTTGTCGGGATTGAATCTGAAGCGAGCGCCTCTATAATGAGAGTGACCTAGCTACATGCTAACGGGCCTGCGAGATGAGTTAAAATTTAAAGTTGAATGGATAGTACAGGAATTATACCAAAAAACAGGCCCAAATCCCAGAAAAATTAATTCATAACATCTGACGACTGATTTTGGTTCCTAAGACAGTGCCTTACCACGGGAAACAAAGTCCCCAAAAATCCCCGCATTGGAAAATTTGCAAGAGCCAATGGAAATATTACAATTTTAATGTAAACTTACGTGAAACGTGAAATTAACCCAAGGTGTCAAATGATCATGGTTCAAACGTATTTTTTTTGAAGAAAAATATTTTTTTCAATCCGAAAATTACATTTTCTTCTAATCGGGGAAGAAAATCACAGCTAATTAGGTTCAGGAGACACGGCGAGGCAGTGGGCAGGTCGGAGCAGTGTGGCACAAGCCACGCTGGGTTGTCCAGTTTTCTTCAGACAAACTTCGATGCGTCCAGCTTTGTTCCAGTTCTAAGCCATTCTTGTCAAACCTCTTGTCAACCAAGTTATCAAAGCAATAGCAAAGAACTACGGGGAAAAGCTCACGTACTCTGACTGTGCGAGCCGACATCGTTATCTCTACAGCATAAGCTAACTTTCTGAAAAACGGCCAGAATAGGACAAACTTGACCCGCTTTCTGAAGCCCGTACTCGAGCAGAGAGATATAAGGTTGCTACAGGACCCCGGGTATGCGGGTGCCTTGACCGTGCAGAGAGCCGTGCAGTTAGGGGAAAATAAAAGCATGAACGTCGCTATAGCTGTAACAGACACGGATATTCTTACTACCATGCTTGTCTAGCGCAGAGAACCTACCCAGAAGTGGTGGTTTTTCGCCCCTGGGACCTGTGAACAAGGGGCACAACATCGAATTGGTACAGGAGCGCCTTGGCAATGTGGAGTCAGCCATTCTCTTTGCTTACGCCTTTTCCGGCTGTGTTACAATGGCAGCTCTTTTTGGAAAAGGAAAATCATCAGTATTAAATATTCTCCAGAGCAACGAACAGCTTTGTCAAGAAGTTGGAGTTTTTAATCAGCCCGGGGCAGATGTGGAGGAGGAGAGTCTAATGGGGCGAGAAAATGCTTCTTGCTTTGTAAAGAGGAGCGAAATGTGCCACCCCAGATGACCTTCGCTAGGCGCTCTACAACAAGTTATCTGCAACACCAAATCTAGATGCTGATTTGCAGCTGAAAACTTTGCCCCCTACAACTGCAGTTGCTCGACAACATTCATCGCGCGTGTACCTGCAGGTAAGTTGAAGAATAAAATGTTAAAGCATTCTGCATTAGTAACGTATTAATTAGGTTGTTATTTTTTAGGATGAAGAATGGCTTGGAACTGGAACAAAGCTGGACGCAACGAAGTATAGCTCAAGAAAACTGATCAACCTGTCCGCTGACAGTGTCCGAATGTTATATGCATGTGATGCCGCTTCGCGGGGGTAGTGTGCCGTGAATGATGAAATCACTACAGTGAAGTGTTTTCTAATGCAGAATTGCCTCATAATAAAGAATACCGCGAAGACACAGATGTCGATGCCGTCTAGAGTAATTTCATTTTGTTTTTTTTTTAATTTCATAATACTTTGTGAAAGTGTCATGGTAGACTGATTTAACTGTACATAGTAAAGCTTTTACACTACTCTTTCAGTAAAATGTATGTCCACATAATGATATCTTTTAAGTATTAAGTGGTTAATATGACTATTTATAATAATTAAATATTTTCAAGGGCTGATGTGCCCCTATTTCTCCTTAAACAACTATTTTATTCCATTTTCGTCTCCCTTAAAACGCACGCGCCTTCACACACACTCACACGCGTCAGCTTGAAAACGGATCAGATAAGCCCATTTTTAAACTATTTCCAGTGAATTTTCTTCCCGATTGGAAAAAATTGTCATTTCCGGGTTGAAAAAAATATTTTCACTTCGAAAAATAGGTTTGCACCATGAACAGATGACCTATTTGAACCGTGAACTATAATTTCACTTTCTACTAGGTTACATTAAAATTGTTATATTTCCATTGACTCCTGTAAATTTTCCAATGCAGGGATTTTTGAGGACTTTGTTTCCAGTGATAAGGCACTGTCTTAAGAACCGAAATGAGTTGTCAGATGTTATGAATTAATTTTTTTCACAACAAAAGCTATAAATCCTGTACTAAGCTTGCGGTGCGCGCGTCTAGTTCACTGTGCAGGCCTGTATGTAGGCTATTTTTCGTTTTATTTTTGTGCAGATGAAATTTCACTTCTGGTGTGTGGTCCACAAACATTCTAATTTTTTCTGTTTTGTGCGGCTGAAGTTTTTTTTGGGGTAGTTTTGATTTAGAAATTAAAGACTTTTTGTTACCTATCATCATTAATCTCAAGTCGACCCCCTAAAGAGTAAAATTTAATTAAATAAAAGTTCCTTTAATTTTTGTTACGGGTAAAAATAAATAATAATGAATGACTTTTTTACATGTGAACCCTTTCAAATATTTTAGTAGTTGCTATTGCGGGGTTAAACTCATTCACAAATGCACATTTCGCAGTTTCCACTAAACTATCTGAGATAATGCAAAACCTGTAGCTTCACTGTCGACCTTGTCAAGTCTTTTAAATGATAAAAACAATCTGCTAGATTCCTGTAAAAGGCTCGCCATTAAACTAAAATCATGTTTTGCTGACTTTTAACAGCTTCTTATTAAAGTAGGTAGGCAAAGAGGAGATGAACCCATTATACTAATAATTAAATGTTTAAATCTAGCTAGCTGACTCATTTCTCAAGTGGGAAAATATGGTCTAACTTTTATTTATTACCGTTATTACTTGACCTGGCACTGTTCACTACACCTATTCTTCTACCTGTTCTGTACCAGAATTTAATTTAATTAAAATATATTTCCATTGTTTGCATTTATGTCATATAATGCATGAACCTTGTTGTTTGTGACTACTCTAGATAAAATATAAGAAAACCATTCCGTTTCAAAATGAAAAATACTACATAAAATATATCAATATTTTAGTATATAGTCAAATAACTTAATAATAAAAAAGACACATTTATTTTATTTAAAAATATTTTATAGTATTAATACTTAAGACTAAAATGGGTTTTCATTTTGCGTTTACGTGACACACTATTCACGTAAACGCAAAATGAAATAGTATATTGTGCAACAAGTTTTGAAAAAGACTCTTTGCACACGAGTATGAGGTTTGTGCACGAGCCGTAGGCGAGTGCTACAAGTCATACGAGTGTGCAAAGAGTCAGTTTCAAACGTGTTGCACACGATACTTTTTCTACGACTGCAGAAAATAAGGATTAATATGCGATTTTTATTATTTTTAATCTTTTAACTTTTGACAGGACTGTGTGAAAATTTTTCATACGCCGTGTGAAAAGTTTTCACACGCTTATGTGAAAAGTAAATGACAGAAAATAAAATATTTTTGACTGGTTGACACTAACGAGGTTGACATTAACGAATTGTTTATGAATTATTTAAAAAAAAAGCACACTTATTGCATCGTTTTCTAAATAAGGAATTTTATTAAATACATTCAACAAATAATTAAAAAAGAACAGACATATTCCTTATTGTGTTTTTAATAAAACATCTGATATATCATGGTATTCTTGGAACACATCTTCTCGTTTCATAGGCGAATAGGTAGGACTCGGAACTTTCTTTTTGTATTCCTCACGCGGTTTAACGATGGTTGCATAAAAACAAGAGTTTCTTGTATCTTTTTAAACAGGTTATTTTCCAATAGATCTATGCCAGCGTTCTTTACTAAATATTTTAAAAGTGGCAAGTTACTGTGTTGTTTATCTATTTCTTCGACACTTTCGCAAAATTTACACAAGCAGTACTTTTTGTAAATATTGTCCATTGTAAATATAGAAATTTGTGACAACCTTTTGCATGAATTATTGTTTTGCTTACGAGTAATAGTTGCTGCCACAGCCTTCTAGAATTCGTGAGTTAAATTATGGTTCAAACTCATAATATTTATTATTTAATAATCTTTTCATATGACAATATAAAATGTAATAAAAAATATATTTACTTAAATTGTAGTAAGATTAGTGGCGGTTGAATAGAAAGCATATTAATGTTAAAACCCTACTTTGAGCAAACCATATTACTAAAGTTTAAGGTAACTCTACAAAAGACATAGGCATATGTGTATCTAATCATATATCACAAAATAGATAATTTTAAATAATATGTTTGTTCCTGTAACTTTAGTAGAACAATCTTTTTAAAAAAATAAGTTAGTGATATAAGTAATGTCTTACGGTAAATATCATATCACTAAAGTTTACGGAATAAGTTACCTTTATTATTATTATTAAAACGAACAAATGTTTAAAAACTACACTGTTCATGGTTGTAGTAACAGAGAACACTACTTTTTACTTAAAAAATCATGTTTTAAATTAAGGATTTTAAGGGTAGTAGCCTCCGTCAAGATATATCAGTTTAGTATGTATTCTATTAACAAATAAAACATTACAAAGGAATATAGGTTCACCCTATTACACCACAAAATATTATTTAAAATTCAGTACTTCCTATGACTTTAGTAATAGCTCGAAACTCTAGACAGACAGTATGTAGTGTGTTACTTGTTATGGTATAATATTAAGCTACTAATGTCCAAGGAACAGTTAAATTTTGCCAATAGTACCGGGAAACTTACAAAAGGCTTATGTGTATTAGTTTTAGTATAAGCCGAAGAGACGTTGTTGATATATTATACGAAAATTGCAAGATGTTAACTTTAGCAATAAAATTACAATTCATAATTAGGCTGGATTTAAACAATTAAATACATCAAATAATTTATTCAGTTCCAATAAAGTGTTATAATTATTATTTAAATAACAAATTATCTTTACATTAATAAATCAAAATATAAAGTTACATAGCTCTATTTAAAGTTATAGTTAATGGTTATATTTGTGCAGTTTTGGAAACTGTGTGCTGGTATATTTTGTCTTTCAATCGAATTCGTGTATGTTATATTTTCGGTTATGTTTCGTGAACATGAAGGAACCGGTGCCGGCGACGGCGGGGAAGTTTCTAATTCTTGTATTTCATGTTGTGATAAGGACGTCGAAATTTGGCTTACAGATTTCTCAATTTTGTTTGCAATTTTTAGTTTATTCGCATTGAATCGTCTACGTATCCTTCTGCCACTCCACTAGAACGCCATCCCCCATGGCGTTTAAGTGTAAGTAAATCCTCACCAGCATTATCAAGTATTGTTGCCGATGAGCGCCGAAAACAATGGCCTGTATATTCGCTCGGATTAGGCAGTTTCAAAAAACTGGCTATTTCTGTAGCCATGCGACCAAACTTATTAATGCCTACAACTTGCCTAGTGCATTTTCCATTTTGATAATTTAAGAAAAATCTGTTTTCGGATATATTAGTGGGTCTGAGATTGGCATACCTTTTAGATATATTGTAGAAGTTTCCAGTTAGAGTAAATGATCGGGGCATATTATTTTTTGTACTTGTTAATTTGATCAACATAGCCGAATTTAAATCTTCCATGTTATTGACTGATAATTTATGTAATTCGTCACGTCTACAAGCTCCTGCCAGACCAATAGCAACTGCAGCCTAAAAAATTAAATGTGTTAATTAAAAACTTTTAGCAAGTTTACGGGTGAGAACATTTTTTGTACCGTAAAGTTTGCTTTCAGTACGTACTTTTATTAGCAGCTATTGCTGATCCGGTGCTGTATTCAAAAATTGTGAAAAATCCTCCTCCGTTAGAATTTTGGACTTCTTTGGTGTATATTTTTCTGATTTTCATTTTAGGAACGACTGTAGTTTCATATAATAGGTAATATTAATATTGTGCTTTATTTTTATGGTAGCTTTTAGCATGGAAAATATCGACCACAACGTGGATGCTTTATATTTCCTCGATAGTACTTCAAAATATACTAGCAGTACATTTTCTGAAGAGGACTTAACATTGTTTCTTGCTTTCCACCCCTGAAATTTTTGGTACCTGTATCTTCAAGTTTCCGGCAAAAGATTTAGCGAGACGCTTGTAGCTTTCTCTTTTATTTCTGGCGGTGTACATTCAAATTCACTATCACTCTCCATTTTTACACAGCAAAAGATAATTTTTTCTAACAATACTTTTGACAGGTTGAAATTAAAATAAGTGAAATCAGGCAACCGAAAATCACGACTACTTGATTCAAATTTTTGTGACATTTGTGCTGTGTATCCATCATTTTGGCCAAACTAGACCCAACCTATGTGAAAAAATTTCACACAGTAGTATCATACATCATGTGAAATTAGTAATTTTCAGATCCTGTTTGACGTGCGTTTTTAGACACTTTTCATAGCAGTCGTAGAAAAACCTATTTTTCAGTTATATTGAAATTCGTAATCCATTTAAAGGGTACAGGGGAAAATCGATCTAAGCGCCATTTCTATAGGAAACTTTTTTATTATTGATTTCACAGAAAAATTTTATTCTTGATAAAAGTTGGTGCTTGGAAAAAAACTAATTTTAACAATGCTAAATTAAGGATAAGTAATGCAGGGTACTTGAAAAATACAAAAATGATGGTTAAAAAAAAACTTTGGAATATTTGAAAACCTTCTACAGAAAAAATAAAGCTCCTATTATTAATAAAAGTCAAATACCATTTTTTTCAAAAGTTCATCGTTGCTGAAAAAAATAAGGGCAAAATTAAGAAAAAGAGGGTTTTTTCAATAATTGACATGGATTTCCTCCGCACAACGGTGCACTTTTGGAAAAAAATGGTACTTGACTTTTATTTTTATCTTAATAGGAGCTTTATTTTTTCTGTAGAAGGTTTTCCGATATTCCAAAGTTATTGTTTTTTTAACCATCATTTTCGTATTTTTTAAGTACCCTGTATAACTTATCCTTAACATTGTCAAAATTAGTTTTTCTCCAAGCACCCACTTTTATCAGGAATAAAATTTTCCGTGAAATCAATAATAAAAAAGATTCCTATGGAAATGGCGCTTAGATCGTTTTTCCCCTGTACCCTTCATTTGTATATCAAGTTAGACTATTATTTATGTTAAATATTTTGATTTGCTATTAAATTAAAACTAAACATCCAAAAATGTTTTTATTAATATGGAAGAGTGCAAAGTGTTTCAAGTAAAGTTACAATACAGTTACATAGTTACTTAAGCTTTCTCAAGAAGAGCGGGATTTGTTTTTTCACATCTTGTCACGACTTACCATCTACAATTTTATTATTATTAAACAGTTCGTTAAAGGTAGTTTCCAGTAAAAAAATGAGCGAGTCCGCCAATACTCGAGACACTGATGTGTAAACATATATCGACATGTACAAATATTTGAGCAGCCCTCGTAAAATCACTGCGCATGGTTATGATGTCACAGCCGCTTGCACATTTCTGTCCCATTTGCCGAGATTTACCCTCATACCCTATTATCACTAATAAAATCTCTTAATGTTTTGTTTAAGGTCAACGGGTAGCAGTCATTCGTAATACTACTAAATTACAGTTTGGTAGTTTTCCTAACTTTTGAATCTATATAATCAAAACAACCTTTGGTTTCTTTGTTCGACATAATATTTTTTTTAGTTAAGAATTTTAAACATTTTCCTATGAGGCATTTATATATTCATTATTTCTTAGTATGTTAACACTGGCGTTCGTTGATTACGAAAAGGCTTTCGACTCGGTCTAGACCTGGACTGCTCTAAACGCAATGGACGAGGCAAGATACTCCAATCTTATAAAACACATTTACGAAAACGCTACACTACAAGTGGCCATTGACGAAGAGACATTAACAGATAAGGTCAAAATAGAAAAGGGGGTCTGCCAAGGAGATACCATATCCCTACGAAGCTGTTCACCCTGGCATAGGAAAGCGCTTTTAAAAACCTGCCGTGGGAAAATAAAGGTATCAACACAGATGGAACTCGACTAAATCATCTTCGATTTGCTGATGATATTGTCATTAGCAATGAGCTTTGCGATATATGTTGGAAGAACTGCAGGAGACATCAAAACAAATCGGGCTTAAGATGAAACTAAACAAAATAATGGCCAGTGAAGAGACAGCAATAACTATAGAAGACTGCGCTCTCGAAAACATCGAGGAATACATATATCTGGGCCAGACAACAATGAACACCAATTTAATTCAGCCGAAATTTGCCGTAAGTACAGGGTTATTCAACGAGGACTAGACAAGGCGCTTTCTTGACTTTCCTTGTACTTTTATAAAAAAAAAATGAAATTGCCATCTTATGTAATTTTCTCTCGCGAATTCGGATATGTTCAGCAAAAAACAATTGAACATCAAATAAAAGTGCTAAGGGTCACTTTGACATTTTTTTAAATGGGATACCATGTTTTTAATGTGCTTATCCGATTTCTCATATTAATTTTGATATAAAATGATGGATTTTTAATTCAAAAACGCATTTTTTCTTCAGTTTTAAATTCGGAAAATGTTCGTCTACCGTACGATTAATACCTGATAGATGGATATCCGTTTCACCTGTTCAACCTTTAACCTGTTTTAAAGCAGCCATCAGTCAGACCAAATAATCAGCTTTCAAATTTCTATACTATAAATCACGAAATATTCTTTAGAAGAACGACTAAGTGTAATAAAATTATATTACAAAACTGAAGAGAATGCTCGACAAACACAAAGAACATTTTTTGAGAGTTTCCAGAGACACATTTCAGTAGATACAATTCTCAGAATTAAGACCCTATTTGAAGAAAGCAAGACATTGAAAGATAAGCCAAGAAAGATGAAAAGACAGAATAGAAGGAATCGAGCCATTGTTAAATATTTTACTATAAATTCGAAGAGTTCTATTTCGCAAGCAGTACGAGAAGTGTAAGGTATGGTCCAGGACTCCGGAGAGTAAGCTATGGAACAGTTCACAGAACTTTAAAAAAATGTAGTCTAAAACCATATTGCATCTTACATCCTTCCCGTTCAATACTTAACACAACATCAAAAAGAACTCCGATTTCGATTTGTTGCTTCAATGCTGATGAGAGAGCAAGACGAAGTTTATAATTTATATAATAAAATTCTATGGACTGACGAAGCGTCATTTACAACATCGGGGGTATACAATCGGAAAAATACAAGATGCTGGGCAGCAGTTAACCCTCATATATATGAAATGATAAAGTTTCAAGGTAGGAACTCACTTAATGTCTGGTGTGGGATGTTAGAAAATCGAATCATTGGACCACTATTTTATCGTGATTCTTTAACAGCCAAAGATACCTTCAGTTTCTTCAAACCGATATCGAGGATTTCTTAGAAATATTGCCATTTCAAGTCTACAACAATATCATTTGGCAGCAGGATGGTGTTCCGCCTCATGCAGTTCGAGAATTTGTAACATACTTAAATGAGCATTACAATCAGTGGATTGGCCGTAACGGAACAATTCATTGGCCACCAAATAGTCCCGATATCATGTCAATGGATACATTTTTATGGGGTCATTTAAAAAATGTAGCTTATCAACGACCGAACAGAAGTCTCGAGGATATTCAGCAAAAAATTATAAATGAAATTAACAGACTTATCCAGGACCAAAATATTGTAAGAGATTCCTTGGAAAGACTGAAAAGGGGGCATCGGTCGTGTTTTGAAAATAATGGAGGACACATCGAACAATTATATTATTGAGATTAAAGTTATTAAGTTATTAAGTTAGTTTATAGTTTTTTCTAATATGTCATACTGTTTTTTTATGTAAACAATAATAGATTTGCAAAAAACTACCATTATTTCTAACTAATTAGTGAAAAATATAGTATACAAATTTGAAAGTTGATTATTTGGTCTGACTAACGGCCGCTTTAAAGCAGGTTAAAGGTTGAACAGGTGAAACGGGTATCCATCTATCAGGTATGAATCGTACGGTAGACGAACATTTTCCGAATTTAAAACTGAAGAAAAAAGACGTTTTTGAATTAAAAATTAGATCAAAATTTATATGAGTAATCGGATAAGCACATTAAAAATATGGCATCCCATTAAAAATATATATCAAAGTGGCCCCTAGCACTTTTATTTGATTCAATTGTTTTTTCCTGAACATATCCGAATTTGCAGGAGAAAATTATATAGGATGGCTATTTCAGCTTTTTTCAGTACAGGGAAAGTCAAAAAATCGCCTTGTCTAGTCCTCGTTGGATAAGCCTGTATATGTCGCTGCGCCCTAAGACAGCATTAAATTCTAGATTTTCTCTTTAGCCTAGGAATGGAAAATTTGCAGGGTGTTCATTTATATTTCGACCCACACCTAGAGGATTAATTACAGGTAGTAGGTAAAGATTATCTTTTGAGACTATCCGATGAAACAATCACCCATCACCGAGAGCGTTATTCATACCTTATATTCTTTTAATTGACCGTCAGTTGTAGCACGGGTAAAAATGTGTACAAATGATAATAATTTTATTTTTCTAGTGTGTCTTGAAATGTATCTATTGGAAAAATATGAGGCATCATCACGAATGGAAATCTCAGCATTTTCAAAAAGGAAAATTGCTGATTATTATTGAATATGTTCCCTGTAATAATAAAAACTACCTTCAAACTAAAGCAAAATACCTAAATTTTCTTCTTCGTTTTTACTATAACCCGCTTCCTTCTGTCTAAACTTTTACTTCTTTCGTTAAATATTTGTCTATATACTCAGTTTGAACTCGTCTTATGTTGTTATGGTTTGAATAAAACAAGCGAACTATTTTGCGATTTTCTTCATGTGAGTGACCCATACTTATTTCGAAAACTTGTAACAAAGTATGTATTTTTGAATTCAGGACAAAAATATCCTGAAACTGAAAATATACAAGTTGTGTTTTCCCCGCTCTCTGTGATGGGCGACTGTTTCATCGGATAGGATAGTCTCAAAAGATAATATGCAAAAACCCTACAACTTTTGTATTTACCTCTTTTGCCTACTACTTGTTATTAGGTCTCTAGTTGAGGGTCAAATGAACACTCTGTACAGTGCATACAATACTTTTCTAAATATTCCAAATCTAACTGCATCTTTTTCATAGACTACCTAATACTGCAAAATATACTGGCCATAGCTTTAGAAGGTCCCCCGCCTCCGCATCTTTTTTAATTGGCACAGAGGCTGATTTTTTGAGACTTAAACATCATGGTGGATGGCAGTGTTCGGTAAGTTATGTGGAACAGTGAAAATTGGATGCCGTATTTTTATTGCGAAAAGTGGAAACGCTGGAAACAATAACGACTGTAACATCATACGAAAATTTAATAGTACTAAAATGATCATTTAGAATTAAAATACAAAATAACGGCTATTATACTATTAATAAAAAATGTTTGATAAAATACGATTCAATTGATATGGATATTGTGTGTTATTCAAACAACATAGCACTATTTTTTTACACGACGTGCAAATATTTTTTTGCTTTCTATTAAAAAAAGCCTACTTCTAAGGTTTTAAAATAATTTAGCGACACATTTTTTATGCATGTGTTCGAAAATGTATATGTTTTTGAACTCCCTAAATATTAAATTTAATATACCAACTCCGGATATGTCCCCAAATTTTTGAAGCATTAGTTATTGCTAAAGACCTTTTTAAAATGAGATTTCAACATACCCATAAAAACACTTAAAATTTTAGCAAATTCCATAAGCAGGAAACTGTCTTGCGGTTAAAAGATACCTTTATTGCAGCCCTAAAGAGTATTGACTTGAAAGGGTATTATAGTGCAATTAAGAAAGGCAAACTTGATAATGGTAAGGTAAATCACTTGAAAGTACAGGAAGTCACGGATTTTTTGTAGGCTGTCCGTAGTTTTTGTTGATATGGAATTTTAAGCATGTACAGGTTGATCGCCTATTATTTTACGCACTGGGAAAATGTTAAAGACAAAAGTTGTAGAGATTTATGTAAGCTATTTATGTTGCAAAACTTCGTATATATAGAGTGTTGCAGAAACGAGTCGGATGCCAAAGTAATATATTTTTGAAATAGAACACTTTGGATACTAATGAATTTTTAGATTCTGCCTTCAATTTTAAACATTGTAATGTCATATGGCTAAATTGAACCGTTTTCGATTATTAACGATATCAAATTTGCATGGCCCGTCCGTTAATCTTACAGTTTCGCCTCAAAAAGTACCCCTTTTAGTCCTAATAATACAATATACCACTCTCTTCAAACGCCAGGAAAACTTAACTTTTTATCACGCAATAGAGGACGTAAAAAATTCCACTTTATATTGATAAAATACCTCAACGACCGAAAAAAAGCATACTTTTGCTCGATTTTGTCATTGATCTCTCAATCTCTCTACAAATTTTCAAGAATGTCGACAACATTTTCAATACATAAATCAAGTAAACTCATGATATGTAATCATTTTACTTTTAATGCTGCTTAAAAGCTGCAATAATAGTTATTTGTTTTACTAGGCAGAAAAGCACAAGATTTAATGCCGCGGCTGGTGTTTTATGGGAAACCAGCCAAGGGATTAAATCTGCTTTTCTGCCGTGTGAAACATAAATTTTTTCTCCGAATTTGTTACAATTTCACCTAGAATCGTCTTTTTCTTATATTTATTAGTTGCGTTTCATTATCAATATCCAAATAATTAAACTATTTTCACAAAGGTAAACTGCCTCTTTGTAACTATGTTACCGCTGATGACGTTTGTTGAATTGTTTGTGTTCTTGTGTTTACTTTCATGTGATTGCAAATTGTTGTTCGAAATCGAAATGGATCTTATTGAAAGTGAGGAAGTGGAGAGAGTTCAAGTACAATAAAGAATTGTTCACAATTCACCATACTATGTCTAACAAGTCAAAATTTCCTATCGTAGTTTGTAGTTGTAATGTAATAAAATCAGTTTTGTGTTTTTTTTTTTAATTTAAAATTCCATCATTTCATTGTAAATTTTAATTACCAGTTTGATTTAAATTTTTACCTCGAATGTTGCATAGCGACGAACTTTTTCTGCGTAGGCGGCAAAAAGTCTATTTTTTCTGACTAGGCAGTAAAAGTACACTTTTTCTGACTAGGCAATAAAATACACCTTTTAAGCCTGTCAAGTGTCATTAAGAAGTCCTTTAAAGTCACTTGGATAAAAAAAGTCTTTTGCCGCGGGACGTAATCAGACGTAATGAATATCCATTACATGATGGGCAGGATAATATACCTTTTCTATGACTATTTTATATAGGGGGTTTTCAAAGATTCTACAAACTAAATTTGAGAGGAATTATTTATTTTGTAAGTCTTAAATTTTTAAAATATCGTAAATAGTGTGTATAGGTTCACTGGGGTTATGTAAAGTTAATGAGTTCTTTTTAAATAAAATAGTCGCAAAGGAAGCCGTAACAAACGAATTATCTAATCGAATTATATATATTTAGATAACTAATAATAACATAAACTTTTCACATTAATGCACTGCGAATTTTTAGTAAATTGTTTTTCTAGTTTACGGATGATATAACTAGATATAATGCCTCAGTTACATAAGAGCAAATTTCTTGTCTTGAGTTCTAAACAGGAAAGGAGGCTTGTTCCTTAAAAATATTTCACTCTTCTATACATATATATGTCTTCGCTAACATTGGTCGTAGGTATTGTTAAAAATATTGTTAACATTCTGAAAATATATGAGTACGTTGCAGCATCTTTTGCTTCCTTACAATTGTTTACATTTTACTCATTTTGATATTTTTACCACCATATTCTTCTTTTAACTAACTTATGTAAATGACACATATTTTTACGAAAAGCCCTTGTCTACTGCTGTTGAATCATTTTGCGTATTTCATAGCTTTGGTTTATAATTGGTTACCTGAGAGATCAAATTGAATGAAAAATTCCACCTATGATGAAAACGTACTACTCATGTGTCTCTTTTCTTCAATATAAATTACAATAGCAAATTACTCAAAATGGCATAAATTGTATAAATGTTCATGCTCTCTTAAATTTCTGTCCAGAGATGCCAGCATTTTTTAAAATTTTCGTCCATTTTACATGCTTAGATGTTCGAAATTTCTTTACCTTTTCTTTCTGTGAACTTTGCCGTAGTATCTGTTTGATTCCTTCAACTTGTAGTCTTGCGCCTCTGGATCATGGCCCTGTTGGCCCTGTGATCAATCGAACCTCGTTTTTGAACTTTGCCCTCTTCAAATATCTTATGTAAGCTTAATTTTTATCACTATTATCCCTATCGACTACAGCTAAGGAAAAGGCAAACATGGTCGTCGGAATGTTTTCATCTTACCCTACCTTGAACGTCCCCCATGGCAAGGTTCTCCCCACCATACACAACATCAACACTACCATGATAGAAGTTAAGTTTCCCCACCGTGACATTCGTAAAATCCTCAAACAGCTATAGATACGTAAAAGGCATCAGGGCCGGATGGAATACCTGCCATCGTGTTAAAGAACTGCGCCAACGACCTAACACCCATTTTTCCCTGACTTTTCGAAAAGGGATTTACGCATCTTCTTGGAAAGTCGCTTCAGTGCAACCTGTTCCAAAAAAGGCAAGAAAACCACGCCCTCAATCTATCGCCCAATTGCCTTGGTTCCAATAATCTCCAAAGTCATGGAACTTGTAGTCAATCAGCAACTAAACCAACCAGTAGTAGGTACAGAAGTACAAACTTTCCAATCAGCAACTACTCAAGTAACTCGAGACCAACAGAATAATTAGCGATAACCAATACGGCTTAGGCAAACAGAGATCGACAGGAGATATATTGGTATATGTCACTCATATATGAAATAGGGCAATTGAGAACTTCGGAGAATCTCGAGCGAATGCGTTGGATATTTCGAAGGCAATTGACAGAGCTTGGCATGACGGATTGCTCAACAAACTGCCGTTCTTCGGACTGCAAGCGTCTCTCTCTAGTTGGCTTGCCAGTTTCTTTAAGAACCGATCTCTGCACGTTGTCACCATTAATGCGGGAGTGCCTCAGGGCCCAATACTTTCACCGACACTGAATCTCATCTATATTAATGACCTGCTGACCAAAACCAATAATCCTGTTTACAGTTTTGTAGATGACAGTACCCTTGTCTCCCAATTTAGATCGGAAAAACCTTTGCCAGCGACTGAGACTTATCACAGCAGACAGGACCAGAATATAATAATGAATCAAGACCTGGGGAAAGTTCGAACTTGGGGCGACAGGAATTTGGTCCAGTTCAATATAGAAAAATCCCAAGCAGTCACGTTTACCAAGAAAGCCAATACGGCGGGTCCTGGCATCAATCTGGCAGGATCGGCCATTCCCTCATCCTCGTGAATCGGACTACTGAGTGTCTTGGTCAACAGCAATATGTCCTGGCATGACCACGTTACTAACATCGCAAAATCAATCTCGCAGAAGCTTGATGCGCTATTTCGCAACAAAAAACTCTATGCACCGCAGCAGCTGCTCTTGCTCGACAAAGCACAGCTTATTCAATAGCAGCTAATTATCTCCGCTTAAACTGAGGGGTTCGCGCATAGCCTGCCACGCATTTGGCATTT
Organism: Pissodes strobi; assembly: GCA_016904865.1. Classification (NCBI taxonomy): domain Eukaryota; kingdom Metazoa; phylum Arthropoda; class Insecta; order Coleoptera; family Curculionidae; genus Pissodes; species Pissodes strobi. Next base: position 4,819 of record JAEQML010061070.1, on the reverse strand, counting down.
AACGGCTCAGCAGTCAGAGCGTCAGTTCAGGTCGGTACTGTCAGAGAATTTCTCAAGGATTCCTTTGTCTGGTGCACTGCGTCACTGCGGAGCTCACTCCCATGATATCTATCTTCCCCTAATTACAACCTACAACTATTCAAGAACCATGTCAATTAACATCTTCGCACACACACCGCTCGTCGAGTATCATAGGATCTCCCTTTAGTGTGAGTGCCTCTGCCATAAAAACATACACATAGATTTATCTGCTTCTTGTATTAATGATCTAAAATTATCTTCTGTATTTTCCATGTGGGAGAAGTATGATGGACAAAATAAGGTAATCATATTGGGCATGTGGCACTTCTAATTATTTTTCATATATGCTTTAATCGAAGATATTTTAAATATTAGCTAAGAAGCTATCCACTTCTGTTTCAAGTTATTTTAGAATCTTGGTCTGGAAATTCGTTTTCCTAAATGATGATAAATTCTTTGTATACACTTTTTGCAAATGGAGTTAAAAATTAATAATTTATTATAATTTTTTATATATTTCACAGCTCAACAAAATTTCCTGACACTCTGCATTGATAGGAGCCAATGAAAAGGAGGTTTACTTAACTTAACTAATTTTGAAAGAATGAGAGCATAGCATGAGTTTACAATAAGTTTCAAGAAAAAGAAAATAATGACTGTCAGGCGCGACAATAACAATTGGGATATACGCTTTATTAATTAGTGTGCATGCGGCTAGCGATCAAATTACTTATCTGATATAGGATTACATTTCGAAATGTGCATAGTATCTCTGGATCTGTCGACCACAATGGAGTATGTTTTTAAGTGGGGTTTCCGACATGATGTATCGTATATTTTTTTCTCTGTTTTGACTTAACTTTTTTTTTGTCGAAGATAATGTAAGTATTTATTATTCAATAAGAATTTGTGTCGAGAAAATTCTTATTAAATTTGCACTACTAACTAACATATGATAATAAAAGTCTACATCTGCTGAATGTTCTAGTATTATATAAATTTTTGGATCTTTTGGATTTAATAACCAGAAGATGGGTTCGTACTGGTATAATCCATAACAGAGTTGATATATCCTAATAATAGAAACGCGTCACTGAGAATGTCATTCAAATTTGAAACAACCATTGCCATTGCGTCAATACACTTAAAGTAAACATTGTCTAAGTAGTAATGAATCATCAGAAAAAATATATTGATTGCCCTGACAAGTTGACAACATCAACAATTATTAATAAAAAATGCTTTTCAAGGTACTCTAGAAATTTAGTATTGTTATGTTTTAGAAAATGATTACTGAAAATATAGTCGAATTACATTATTAATTATTTAAGGCCTAGCATTACAGTGAAATAATTATGTATAATTGCTCTCTTATTAAGAAATAGACCCTTGCGTATTTTGTTTTTAATAAAACCAATCGATTCAGGAGAAAGTCATCAGCTTTTGTATTTAAAGGTTTCTATGTCTCCCAATAGGTAAGAATTTAAATATAGGCATAAAATAGGTCTACACTTACATTATAATTTTAACGAGCAATGATATAAAGAATTTTAATAAGCCGATTATAACGGCTGCACGGCCATGTAAAATATATACTGGCACAGGGTAATAAAATGCCAAATCAATGTTGGATGCCAGGAATTTTCAAGAGCAAATAACAGTAAAACCAAAACAAAAATAATCAAGATGAATAACTTTATAATTGGTAGACGCATTGTTATGAATCATGTCAAGATTGTCGGGTCTCAATAACGGGGTCTTTAATATGTTTACATGAATTTTAATTAATTCTAAGCATGTGTGTATATGCATGTTGGAGCAAGATTAAATGCAATCAACTAATTCAAGTAGATGCATTTTACAGTGGTTGATTGGAATGCATGCTTAGAGGAGAAGTGCGGTGAAGTTTATCTTCTTTCCGAAACCCCTTAATTTCGTTGACTCTTTTGCGCATGGAATTAATTATGGCAGAAATTTAATTACTACACATACACATTCTATGTACTATTTGAAAGCGAATAGACTTAAAGATAAATAATTTTGAATATATAATTCTAAGAAATTAACTCATATTTCTTGTTTACAGTTCTAACCAATTACTTTAAAGCTCATATCTTTCTTGAACTTAGTTTTCAAATTATATGACAAATATGGTTTAGCATCCTATTCCTAAGTTCAATTTTTGTGGTAATAGTGGTATTTTTTTGAGACTTGCTTACCTTATACCTATTCGGAATCTAATATTTTGGGCAGAAAGATAGGAACATATTTTAGAAGTTATTCATATAAAGATGTGATAATGTCTATTTCATGAAACCGTTGTCTTAAATAATCCGATCGGCCCTCTTCCGGACACCGCGGAGCACACTTTTTTCCAGTGCCCAAGATGGGAAACCAAAAAAAATGCAAATAAACCTGTTAATTGCTGATGTATTAGCACCAGAGAATACGATGGCCCACATGTTGGAAAACAGAAATAAATGTGAGATCATCCATAAACACGTAGAATACATCATGAAGAGGAAGACGCAAAAATTGAAAAAACAATTCCTCAGTAAAGTGGCAACGAAAACACCCGGAAGCTTCCTGTGGAGATGTCTATGACGGGGCTGGGAACTTTCATACAGGGCGAGAAGGAGATTTTAGAGGGTATGATTATAGGCACTATTAGAGGAAAGTAGCCAAATATCGGATAGGCCTAATATCACACCCTACCTTATTTCCTAATTCTAAGTGTTGCCACCTATCTCCGGTGGCAGGGCGGTAGCTTTTGACATCTGCCAAATATCTAGTGGATACACGAGAGCGTCGTTTCTACGGGACGCTTTCATTGTCTGTGGTTTGTTTCGTCGGCCAACGAGTTTTTATACGTTATTTCAAATTGTTGTTTCTTGGCGAAAGTGTACAGTTATCAGGAACTTTCTGAGCGCCATTATATTAAAAAGGTATGTAGAATCTTGTTGATATATAAATATTTTTCTGAAAAATATCGTTTTTTGCCAGAACCTGTTTTTTTGTTTTTGGGTGAAGTTTCCTATTACCGCACAATTAGATATCCCCAATATCGCATATATCCGATATTGATGACGGTGATGATCATGATGCGGATAACGATGATGCTGAATGTTTTTATTGTTTAAACCTATATTCTCAAGATACCAAGGGAGAACCATGGATTCGATGCACCGTGTGCTCTCGTTGGGGTCATGAGGAGTGTACCGGGATTGGAAAAAATTAAAACATTTTTTTGTGAATTTTATTATGATCCATAAGTCGCAATGTATACTTAATATGTACCATTTTAATAATAAAAGTGTTATATAAATATTGGGTGGCTTTGTTTCCTTTAGATGTTCCTAATAACCGATAGTGCGATATTTAGAGCCCCTACTATCCGATATTAGGATACTATTTTTAGAATTACGTTTTTTGCACTACTATAGCAATTTTTACTTTTTCCCAATTTTTTTGAAAATTGTGTTATCTAGCACTGACGAACCAAAGGAGGTAGGTTTTCTACATAAATTCCATTAAAAGAAACTCGATTGTAGTTAACCGATTGGATTTTCTAAGTTAAAATGAAAAAGTATGCTATATTTGGCTACTTTCCTCTACACCTAGCTTGCCTACGTAGTTAAAATTCGTATTTTTTTTATAATGAAACAAAGCAATTTATCAAGTTTCCGGTAAGGTAGTATACATAAAAAAACATGATGAATATTAGGGGGCATCAAGTGCATCAACAACAGCAGTTGGAGATTACCTATATCTCCTTGCAGCTAAGTGTCACATCTGCTCCTAATAAACACTTTCAAACTCTGGAACAAATTCATCCAGACGATCTTAGTCATTTTCTTCATGGTGCAATATCAAATAAAATAAAGACAATTCAAACACTTTGGACTCCGTCACCATCATATACTTTTCCTCTGTTAGATATATTTAAAGACAAGAAGATCAAACTTATATTTCAACTTAAATTACATTTAGTTGGCTTAGTTATTCGGTAATAGAAAAAGGTGCCTTTTGTAGAGGACATTATTAAATATTATAAAAATGGATAACTGGAAAAAAGCAAAGCAGGTAAGTGTTATTACTCTTCTGTGTTGATGTAAAGGTTATGTAAATGGTTACTGCCATTGCCATTATTAATAGTACTATTAGGTCCATGGACGTCCAGTCCATGGAAGGGGGGAAGCACTGCTTCCCTATACTTTGAGATAAAAGAAATATATGTTTTTTATATATGATTAGGACACTGTAGTAGGTACGGTAAATATAAAGGAAATAAAATGGTTTTTAGGTAATTTTTTATTTTGAAATTTATTTTGATAGATATTTATGTTAGTGTTTTTACTGGTCACCGAATAAAAAATTGCTTTATGTTGCAATATTTTATATATTTTTCTTTTGGTTTTTATAGATATCCGTTGCTCACCGGACAACTAAATATCACAAAGATTCTACTTGTGCCTATAAAAATCTATAGAAAATACAAGAGGGAGATCAAGAAAAGTTACAGATTTATTGGATGAAAATAGAAAAAACAAGCAAATCAAAATCGCGATAAAATTAGACCAATCAATAATTGAGGAGATAATATTATGCCGTAGTCAAAATATGTCACTTAGAGGGCATAGAGATTCTGATGCAGCCAGTAATATGTCTGGAAAATTTAATGGATTCCAAGCATTTGTTCACCAAAGATGCCCGAAGGCAATATATAAATATATATGATAAGAAATTTGTACATTACCCGCAGGCACACTAATTAATAAAGCGTATATCCCAATTGTTA
>JAEQML010061069.1:0-26252 GCA_016904865.1 Pissodes strobi | reverse complement strand
CTAGTTTTGTTGACTGGTTGCTATGATATTAACAAAATTGTTCAATGTCAAGGCTCACTAGTAAAAATATCGACACCGCTTTGAATGGAATTCCTACTGATACAGACGTCAAAAGTGACAAGATGGCCGTCCAATTTTTGATCGTAACTAGAATAAATTAATGTTTTTATAAAAAAAAACCTGCAAAATAGAAAAAATAGTATAAAATACATGCTTTAAAAGACATTTATAGCTCACTCGCACGTTAGGAAACTCCCTGCAAGCGGGTCGTTTCCTAATTTCGTGCTCGTGCGAAAAAATATGGTCTTTTAAAACTAGTATCTTAATATACTATTATTCTTCTCCTTCCTAAAAAGCTCAGAAGATATTTGAAGATTTTTAGTTGCATAAGCCACATCATCGAGATAAAATATAAAGGAGGCGACATCACGTGAGTTACATCGCCGTTCCTTCCCATAATGAAGACGAGATGCTGCCTATGCATTTTACCTACCAAATTTAGAAGTTAGTTTTTAAAAAGGAGTTGGCCTATCGGTATTAGTTAACTGGCGCAGTCGGTAGGATCGTCAAAAGTCAATCTATCTCAGAAGGGCTTTTCGTTTACGATTAATTGACGATCGAACGGTTCGTGGCGGGTTCGATTAACCTGGGGACTAATTCGAGTGAATATTGAATTCATCGGGTAGTGAACCTTAGCGAACTATAAGTGTTTCTTCAAGTATTCAATCGCTGAAAAATAATTGGAATTCACTGGGAAATTACCACAGCATCGGGTGATTTTGCAAGGACTAGCAAATTCGGAGAGGACCACATTGCCTTCCAAATAGCTTTCCTTATAGTGGGATATGGCCAACGTCTCTTTGTTTTTATGTAAGTGTGATTTTTTTAAACCTTAATGTCAGATTTAGGGGATATTATTGACGTATTAAATAATCTATCCCTAACACCTTCAACTGACTCTGTCTCAAATAATTCTGAAACTTTAGAAAATAATCAAAGTATATCTCAACTCGTTTTAAATAAAATAGTTCAAGAATCAATTTCAAGCGCTTCTAGTAATAATTTAAGTTCATCTTCTGCTACTCAGAGCACATTAAATAATAGAAACTTAATCTTAGCTGATATTCCAGAAAATCCTGAAATGGCTTTTAGGCCTGAATACCTAAAATGCGTACCCGAATTTGACGGGAATCCTAATGATTTAAACCGTTATTTGTCAATTTGTGAATCGTTAATTAATAATTTTTATAATATTAATAATCCAGGTGATTTTCAAAATACTTACCTGCTAAATAGCTTAATTGGTAAACTAAGTGGCACTGCAAAAATTGTAGTAAACATACAAAATGTCGCTACATGGGATGATTTAAAAAATACACTCAGACGAAACTTTGCAGATCAAAGAGATGAATCGTGTTTGAATAGGGATCTAGTTATGTTAAGGCAGCATCCAAATGAACAACCCAGTCAATTTTACGACCGGGTTCTCCAAATTTTAAATTTACTTTGCTCGTATATTGATGTTCATGAAAACACGCAAGAAGGAAAAATTTTAAAGAAAGCTTTATATAACGAACTTGCTTTAAAAACGTTTCTTTCCGGGTTGAAAGAACCTTTAGGCACAACCATACGATGCATGCGCCCTAGTACCTTAACGGAAGCTTTGCAATTTGTAATTCATGAAAATAACACTCATTATTTTCAGAATTTGACAAAACCAATAACTCAGCACCCTAAAAATAACTTTAGACAGCCCCAACAAACTAATTCTAAAAACTTTCATTATTCCCCACCTTACCAACCAAACCCCAGTTTTTCTAATTTTAATTCCCATACACCAAATAACTTATTTGCACCAAGGCCCAATTACTCAAGATTTCCATCACAGCCAATAAACATAAGGCCGAATTTCAATAACACCCCACGAATATTTCCCACAAATTCAGCAGTATTCGGAAGACCTAATCAAACAAACGTTTTTAAGCCTAACCAACATAAAAATTTCCCAAAACCACAACCAATGAGTGTTTGTACTTCTGGTCCTGGACCAAGGCAACCCCAAAACATGCCTAGATATCAACCGCCAACATTTCAAGCTCAACCAAAATTTGCATTCGAAGAATTATAGAATGCTGAAATGCAAAACAGCCCAAATTATGATCAACATTAACAATATTATTCGCATGAACCAGGTAATGACCAGGAAGAAATTATCAAAGACCTTTCTCCTAATTACCCTATCTATCCGTCGAACATTACCAATGAACCATATGAAACCGACTTTTCATCTTTGCAAATCCAAGGTGATGAATCAACGAATCCAATTGGAGAAGATGTAAATTTTCCATTAGCAACCCCGTACGACAACCTGACTTAGTTATTTCATTAAGCACGACACACTCTAGTGAATTGTCATATATTACTTTTCCAGAACACGACATAAAGCTGCTAATCGATTCCGGTTCAACTAAATCATTTCTAAACCCAAATTTGCTAAAGAAATTCTTCCCAAATTCCATACGCGAGGACCCATTTGTCGTCAGCACAGTTTTCCAAAAATCGGCTCATAGACACAGCGCATCGATAGCTGCTTCCAAAATTTTCAATTTGCCAAAGCCTCAAACACTAAAATTTTATCTTTTTAAATTCCACAATATATTTGATGGCCTTTTAGGTTTAGATAACCTAAAATTACTTCAGGGAAATATCGATTTTAAAACAGGATTTTTAGTAACACCTTTCGCGAAAATAAAATTAAAATTTCTTAAGAGTCAATCGGAACATAATTGCGTGACTGTAGCCCCGCGCAGTCAGCAAGTCATAAAAGTAAAAACGTCTATCGAAAATGGAGAAATAATTATTCCGCATCAAAAAATTCATAACTGCGAGATACCTGAATGCTTAAGCATTGCAAAAAATGGACATGCAGTTACAACAATTTTAAATAATTCTTGTAATACTATTACTCTAGACTTCCAAGAGCCACTTGTGACTGAGAGATTTAATCGGAAGCAACTCCAAAACATTGATCTTAATCACTTTGGTGATTCATCTCCATCCATAGACTTATCCAAAATTCGTTTGGACCACTTAAATTCAGAGGAACGAAGAACAATTTTAAGCCTATGTAAAGAATTTGCAGACGTTTTCTATCAAGAGGATACTCCTTTAACATTTACTACAAAGTAAATATCCGAACCACAGATGAGATACCTGTGTACACAAAAACTTATAGGTATCCATTCATCCATAAAAAAGAAGTAGAAGCCCAGATTAAGAAGATGCTTAACCAAAACATAATTAGACCATCAAATAGACCATGGTCAAGCCCTATCTGGGTTGTACCAAAAAAGATGGACGCATCAGGAGAGTTGTAGTGGACTACAGGAAGCTAAATGAGAAGACCATAGATGACAAGTTTCCACTACCAAATATCACCGATCTACTTGGCAAATTGGGTAAGTGCCAATACTTCACCACATTGGATTTGGCCTCTGGATTCCACCAGATAGAAATGAATGCCGAAAATGTTCCGAAAACAGCGTTCAATACAGAGAACGGGCACTATGAATATTTGCGCATGCCCTTTGGGCTGAAAAATGCGCCGACAACTTTCCAAAGAATAATGGAGTCGATTTTGAAAGGTATACAGAACGAGAAATGCCTAGTGTATCTCGACGATATAATCGTTATTTCAACATCATTACAAGAACATGTAGAGAACTTAAAACAAGTTTTTAAACGACTGAGAAACTCTAATTTTAAGATACAACTGGATAAGAGTGAATTTTTAAGACACGAGGTAGCTTACCTAGGACATATCGTGACCCCAGAGGAAGTCAAACCAAATCCCGATAAAATATTAGCGATCAAACAGTATCCCATTCCTAAAACAATAAAACAAATTAAAAGATTCCTCGGGCTACTGGGATATTACAGGAGATTCATTCACAACTTTGCCAAGATAACAAAACTCCTCACAACGTGCTTAAAAAGGGGAGCAAAAATCGAGCACAATCAGGAATTTGTTGATTGCTTCGAAAGTAAAAATTTGCTCTAAACGAGCCTATTTTGCAATACCCTGATTTCTCAAAGGAATTCAATTTAACAACAGATGCAAGCAATGTGGCACTAGGAGCCATATTAAGCCAAGGTCCAATAGGAAAAGACCTTCCTGTGGCATTTGCTTCCCGAACGTTGAATGATTCCGAGCGAAATTATTCAACCATCGAGAAGGAATGTTTATGCTTGGTATGGGCAACTAAAAATTTTAGGCCTTATCTTTATGGCCGAAAATTTAAAATTATCACGGATCACAAACACCTACAGTGGTTGTTTAATTTAAAAGACCCAAGTTCAAAGCTTATGCGTTGGCGTATCAAGCTTGAAGAATATGACTATTCAGCGATATATAAAAAAGGAAAAGCCAATACTAACGCGGACGCGCTATCGCGCATTGAATTGCACGTTAAGGAAGATCAGGGATTTTCACTTAAAAAATACATCGAAGATTTTAACAATCAGTTAGCACAAGAAAACGAGAACAATGATCCATCGACCTCACGACAACCGGACGCCCATGTGCAAGATGATAATATAGACCAAATGTCTATACTAGTTCATCCCGACGAAGAGCAACAAGATATCCCCAATATAGACGACGAAGACGGCAGCACTGTACACTCTAATAATGAGCAAAATCCTATAGTCGGAATTCCTATTCTGGACACACCTGTTAATTACGGAGCCAATCAAATAATTATTTCACAAGTTTTGCATTCGCCTGCAAAGCCTAAAACAACCATATTATTCGGATGTTTATGAACCATTTTGCGAAGTAGTGAGAAAGTACTTCAGATGGTCTTCCTTACAGTCTAAACGATTTCTTAAAAAATTAATCGATATAACAAATAAAAACGATATTCTCGAAATTATACAGAATTATCATGAAAGTAAAAGCAATTATAGAGGCATCGATGAAACCGAAGGAAAAATAAAAGAAATATACTATTGGCCGAATTTGAAGGATTCAATTCAAACGTTTATTAATCAATGCGAAATATGCATAAGAACAAAGTATGATCGACACCCGGTTAATATAGAAATGAACGTTACTCCAACCGCTACAAAGCCCTTTGAAATAATACATCTTGATACATATCTTGATACATATACCTTAATCGAAATTCCTAACAATTTTAGACAGTTTTTCAAAGTACGCCCAAGCTTACGTTTTTAAGTCCCTCGCTGCAACAGAAATTGCAGACAACCTTCTATCTTTCTTTTCTCACCATGGTATTCCCAAATTAATTATACTTGATAATGGCACTGAATTTAAAAATGCTGTAATTACCGAACTTCTTCAACTGCATAAAATAAAGATTCATTTTGTATCTCCCAACCACCCACAATCTAATGGAGCAATAGAACGCCTCCATTCTACTATTGCTGAGCATGTTAAACTCTTAAATGCCCAGAACTTTAATAAATGTCCAATCAGCAAAAAAATAACTTATGCTATTATGGCTTATAATCATTCTATTCATTCAACAACGAAAATGAAGCCAATAGATGTTATTAACGGCCATATAACTTCCGATGACCCATTTGATTTGAATTTAGAACAACTTATATTGTCAGACTATATAAACGATCATAAAAGCAAGTCAAAAATCCTTTATTCAGAAATAAACGAAAAACTTATCCAAAATAAAGAAAAGCTAATAGGTAAAATTAATATCGACCAGAAACGTGACACTTCAGATTTATTCGAATCCGGACAAGACGTCTATGTGAAAAAACATACTCGACAGAAACTCGCTGAAAAATTCTCAAAACCAGTAAAAATCGTCTCTGTCAACAAAAAACGTAAAACCGTGAGAACGAACGCTCATGGGAAAATACACATGGATAATCTAAAAAGACCTCTTAGAAACAAGTATAGTTTCGACTAATTTAGTATAGGTTTTATTTCCACGTAACATTAGCTTAGCGTTAATTTTATTTAGCATCTACATAATAGGTAAATACGATAACTTAAGTATTATATTTCAGCCTTGCCAGCGCCCTTGGCAGCGTCAATCTCGTCACATCCGAGGCAAATCGTGATCAGATTTCTCTGAAAAAATTGGACTTCGCGCAAGCCTTTCTTTACGCAAGTGCGTGGTGGCTTAAACGAGACGAAACTAACCCAAACTAACCTAAACTAACTCAATCTAACTCAAAAAATGAAAATGACTTATTTCGGCAAGAAGTTTTTTGAGGTATTATGTTTAGAAAAATATTTATAATGTAAAACAGAAACACGTTTTCGTGTAACTGATTTCAGTTATTTAGAGTCGAAAAAATGAAAAAAAAATTTTGATTTTGTATTTGGGGAGGTTGCTCTATACTAAATAAACAAATATTTCTTACATAACTGATTTCAGCTAAGCGAAAGTTGATCTCATATCTTTTCAGTCTCAAACGTCTGGCAACAGTGTGCCTTCTTCAAAATATCTATTTCCATGGTGACTTGTGACATTTGACAGTAAAAAGGGGGATGCTTAGCTTACAATTATAATTACAAATAAACTTTTATTTTGTTTCATGGGGCTATGGGCCGCCTTAAATTAGGACCGGGACAAAACGGAAGCCTCTCGTTCTACGCAAATGTCTCCTGGTTAATATTTTTACCCGAGAATTGATTATCAGGTGTGTATTGTCTATATTTCTAGTGCTTTTGCGAAGTGGTGCTGAAAATTTGTGTCAAAACTCGAACTTTGGGATCATTTTTTCGGCTCAAATGTGGCGGATCCTCCGATTTTTTTGGCTTAAACTACTCTATAGGACACCCCCTTTCTAATGAAAAGAAAAAAATCGCGAAATCGTAGATACCTATATGTCACAAGACCCTTATTTCATTATAACAAGGTTTGAGAACTGAATCCACTCGAGAAGGCGAAATTAATTGCTTTGCAAGTTGGGAAACCTAGAAGCACTATACAAACCCTCAGAACTAAATGGGAAAATACATGGTTATTGGATAGGACTGGAAGTGGCAGAAAAAAAATTTCAAGCGAAAATCAAGACAATGATCTATTAGATTTTTTTGCGAAACAATCCATTTCAGACATCAGTAGATGCACATAACTAAACTAATTTTCATGGGACAGTAAGAACGCCAAGAAATCGTATACCTAAAGAAAAATTCGGGTAGCTGTTAAAGCGTCATTTTTCACCGATATGAATAAAGAGCAAAAAATGGGGTTTGCGATGGAATATTTGCCGCAAGGTATGGATTTTTGGTCTAAGGTAGTATGTCACCATATTCGAGGACGACTTAACACTCAAGCTTATATACACATCCTTCAAAATGTTATGTTGTCCTCGGTAAACAATATATTTCAATCAGAAAATTTTATATACCAGTATGATAACGGCCCCGTCCATACAACAAGGAGAGTTTCGGATCGGATACGGGAAAACAACGTTTCATTGTTACCTTTGCCCTTAAGAAGCCCTGATATTAATCCAATTGAAAACGTTTGGGGATATATCGTGAAAGAAATCAGCAACAACAATGATTTCCAAAACAGTCATGTGGAATAAAATTGAAGGAAACTGGAATAATTACAATGTTCATCACGCCCAAATGCTGGTGGCATCACTGCTCAGACGTTTCTGGTTTAAACCTACTAGTGGGAAAAATGGATCCATTTTAAAATATGAAACCAATGTATTTCTTTTTTATTTGAATAATCTGTTTTATAATTAATTTTGAAGTTGTATCTTATTGGATATTATCCTGATTTTTCTTTGAAAATTTTCTTTTACAATTTCTAGCCCTTCTATCCAATGATCCAATATTTTTCCATTTAGTTTTGAGGTCTTATATAGTGCCCTCGATCGTGCCTTTTAGTTTTCCAACTCCCCCACTACTATTTGTATAGGAGTACTTTCTTAGAATAAATAATTTTATATTATAATATTTTTTCTGTTCTTGCTGAAGTAAGAAACGCAAGGTGTAAAGGTGAGATAAAGGTAAAAAGCCCAGTTTACCAAAGTATTTAAAAATGACATTAAATGTTAACCTCAGTGTACGAAATTTTATTTCCGTCACTGTACAGGGTGTCCAATTTTCGATGATATTACGGGGTATCTCACTTACGAGTAAAGATAGAGAGTTGCGGTTTTCGCAATACTGTGCTACTTTTTTGTGAAAAGAACGATGGTATAAACAAAATTTTCATAGCCCGCTTCGCTTCTGAGATACAGGGTGAAATTTTAAAATAATGCATTTTGGGACCCCCCCTCGTATCTCCGTTATCCTTTAAAATATCGCAAAGCTAAAAAATTGCTTTTATACAGTTTTTGACGTAGAATCCAGTGGCGTGATCAGATTTTTGCTGTGAGCTGTCAATTTTTAGCTATAAATCAAACTTATGTTTTTTAAACGGAACACCCTGTATATTTTTATTTCGTTTGATTGGAAATGTTATAAGCTTTGTAAAAATATATAATATGTATTTTAAATACTAAGCCTAAAATTCATAATTTCACAAAATGTGTCTCGATACGACACTCATGTATTTTTTTTAATGTTTGAATGGAAATTTTATAAGCTTTATAAAAATATATAACACATGATATGTATTTTAAATAATAAGCCTAAAATCCATAATTTCACAAAATGTGTCTCTATACGACACTCTTGATGAGTATAGTATAAGTATTGTCTTTTAAACAACGGTATAAGTAGTAGCAGGCAGAGACTATTAAAAACAATGGAATGGTAATTTTTTATTGGCAAGACCTTTCAGTGGCAAAATTTATATTTTCTGTGTAATATTGTATTTTTTACGATGGCTCAAAATAAAAATTATCAATATTTTGAAAAATATGACATGTTAGTCTGCTTTATGTTTTCCGGAATAAAGAAAAAAATTGGTAAAACTAGGAACGTTGCCTCCGCCCTTACCGCGATTTTCCTTATTATACGTTTTTGGTAGGGGCCGGATAAACGTTCCATGTTCTCTTTATTCCGGAAAACATTAAATGACCAGGTTGTCTTCTTTCAGAATATCCATAATTTTGAATGATACTTAAATAAAAAATAAACCCAAATAAGTCAAAAGGTAAATAAATATTCAAACAAACGTATTGAATAATAGTTGAGAAGCTTCACGGGAGTTTTCATTGCTCTGTATAAAGCAGACTAACATGTCATATTTTTCAAAATATTCATAATTTTCGTTTTCAACCATCGTAAAACATACAATATTACACAGAAAATATAAATTTTGCCCCTGACAGGTCTTGCCAATAAAAAAATGATCATTCTATTGCTCTGATAATCTCTGCCTACTAATACTTATAACATTGTTTAAAAGATAATGCTTATACTATACTCATCAAGAGTGTCGTATAGAGATACATTTTGTGAAATTATGAATTTTAGGCTTATTATTTAAAATACATATCATGTATTATATATTTTTGAAAAGCTTATAAAATTTCATTCAAACCACAGAAAAATATACAGGGTGTTCCATTTAAAAAAACATAAGTTTGATTTATAGCTAAAAAATGACAGCTCACAGCAAAAATCTGACTACGCCACTGGATTCTACGTAAAAAAGTGTATAAGTGCAAGTTTTTAGCTTTGCGATATGTTAAAGGATAACGGAGATACGAGGGGGGTCCCAAAATGCATTATTTTCAATTTCGCCCTGTATCTCAGAAAGGAAGCGGGCTATCAAAATTTTGTTTATACCATCGTTCTTTTCACAAAAAAGTAGCACAGTATTGCGAAAACCGCAACTCTCTATCTTTACTCGTAAGTGAGATACCCCGTAATATCATCGAAAATGGGACACCCTGTACATACAAAAACTTGGTACCATGTTTTTGTTTTAATCTGTTTTATATTACCTTCCTATTTTATAGTCCCTTTACTATATTTATTTCATTTTAGAGAAACTTTTAATTCTTGCACAAAATTAAGGAATGGCAATGTGTCAATAATTTATTGTCAAAAATCCAAATTCCATATGGCGTCAATAATTATTCAACAGGAATATTTTTTGTTGTGTATATTATGATTTTTGCTATAAAATGGTAATTCCAATAAAAAAGACTTAGGGCAACATCATAGTTGTAGCCCCCTTTAAAGTTCTATTTAAGCCTTTTTCGATGGCCTAGATAACGTCAAATTTTACCTACAGTATACTTGCTTTTGAGGTCCCCATTTATAATGCCTGGTTGTCAAATATGACAAACAAAAGTAACTGAAAACTTGGAACAAAAGCAAGGGCGATAATAATTATTGCAAATAACAGATTCGGCTTTTATTATACACAAACAAAAGCCTTATATTTTATTTGCCACTTATCAGCCTATATACCTATTGATGTTAATTACTATTTTATATCTTTTTCAGATGCTGTTTTCTAACAATTTAAGGATTCCACTAAAAAGGACATTGAAACAAGCATCAAAAAGTGGATGCGTAGAGCAAAGGAAAGAAAATAACTTTGTCAATTTTGTTTATGTAAAAAAATATTTTTAGGTAGAGGAGCATTGATAATGATAGGTTTAAAATTTTGATGGTTTTAAGACATAAGCGTAATATGAAAGTATTCGTAAAACTGCAAGGTAATATGTTTATTTGTGAACCAAAAAAAAAACCAATTCGATAGATGGTAAACGGAGAAAGTTAGAAAAACAATTTAAATACAAATTTTTTTTGATTTAAAAGTGTGCATCTACTAAAAATATTTTTAACATTGCGACATTGCCGCTGCTTGGCTAAATGTGTGTAACACTTTGCTATTTTAAATAGAATGCCCTGTATATTATTGTATTTTTGAATGCCACTGAAAATTTTACACACATTTTATGTATAATGTCCTCTACCTATTTTCAATTGTTTTTTAAATATTGATAGATGAAAATTGACATTTTGTAACTTTGACAGCATAGATATAAAATTTAAACGGTTTGAGATCGAACAAAATGGTTTGCACCCTATTTTAACTTTTCATAAGCTATTATTTGACACTACCTCTACATTTAACCAGAGGTTAAATTTAACCAGAACTTTTTAACCTCTGGTTAATTTTAAAGTTAGTGTCAAATGATAGCATATGAAAAGACAAAATAAAAATGTGCAAACCGTTTTGCTCAATCTCAAGCTGTTTAGATTTTATATAGGCCGTCCAAGTTACAAAATGTCAATTTTCATCTATCAATATTTAAAAAACAATTGAAGATGGATATAGGCCTATATACAGGGTATTCTATTTAAAATAGCAAAGTGTTGCCAGATTTAGCCAAGAAGCGGCAACGTCGCAATTTAAAAAATATTTTTAGTAGATGCACACTTTTAAACTATAAAACTTTTGTATTTTTTTTTTCGTTTACCATCTATCGAAGTATCCCTCACTAAATAGATACCCGGTATATATACTTTATAAGAAAATTGGTAACCATAAATATTTGTAACCAAGATATAGCTACTAAAACAAAATAGCTTTTTTCCAACAATGTTCAATAAAGTTGTTCAGCAGCAAAATTGTTTTAATTAATTTCCAGATTTTGTTCACGAATGGCCTATAAATGGATGCCTTATGGACATCCGTAGTATGTCTAAGAGTATTCCATGAATGGTCTATAAATAGGTGCCTTATGGTCATCCATTGAATGTCCAAGGGTATACCATGAATAGGCTATAAATAAATGATGGACATTCATTGAATGTCGCAAGAGTATTCCATGAATGGTCTGTAAATAGATGCCTTATGGACATCCATTGAATGTCTATAAATAGAGAGAGGCCTTATGGACATCCATAGAATGTCCAAAAGTATTCCATAACTGGTTAGATAACGAGTAGGTCATGGACATAATTTGGACATCCAGAAATGCGCCAGAGCTGTGCCAACGGGATAGCCAATGGATGTCCATGGGACATCCTCAGAACTTAATCTGGATGTCCAATGCATTTTTGGGTGGTCGTCCGCAGGACATCCAACGCATGTCTTTTGGATATGTCTGTGTTATCTGGGTTTGCTTCGCCGCCTTTGCCATTACGGCCGCCACAATCTGCTAAATACTACCTGCCAAACCGCCTTTCAACAGCTTATGCACCATGGAGACTGCTTCGTCTTCCATGGCCGATTCGCCTTCGCCGTAGTTACCTTCGCTCACTTCATGCTCGAGCTCAACTCGTCACTTCTGTCTTCCTCCATTCGCAATCACTTGAAGAAAACGTATTTACACACCAGTAAACATAGTTAAAATACGCCACAATTCTTACAATAATAATCAGCCAGCACACGCACTTATAGTGACTTTCTCAAAAATTGTCAATTGATGTCAATCCGCCCTCAAGGATAGCAAAACATGCTCGCCAATTGTTAAGAGTTTTTGTGATACCGCCACTTACAAAGAAAAAAAGACGCCAACGTGATTCAACTCGCCGAAATTGTTTTTTTACCGTTCTCCACAACAAATAACAGTCCGTAGGTTATTTCGACTTCTGATCTGTAAACAATATTTTTACAGCCACTAATATTTTCACCTTACACCTTAAAACCTTCTACTAGTAGAGTCATCCTAATTACATAACATATATTTATCTATGTTAGATACATATCTTCATGACTCCCTCTGCCGCTGCGCGCCACTCCCCTTGCACGGTTGTCACGTCCTCGCCTATTCCAGAGTTACTGTACATAACACCCTACAATAATAACTGGCGCGGATATTTTAAATGCACAATGTAGCCGGCACAATAAATAATTCCAAATCTAACGCACATGAAACTTGTTATTTTATTCGTATTGAACATATATTAGAAAATCATACAAAACCGACTGAAAACGACGACTGTTGTTGCTAAAACTGTTACATGTCAATTTAGCATGAAAACATGTAACAGATAGAGGTCAAATAAAGTCAGTTAGTCCCAAGAACTTTAAACTAGACAGGATGGTTCGATCTGTCGAATTTTTTCACTGACAGCTGCTTTGTTGTGACGTAGCCACGCGCGAAATTTGGCGCGAAGGGCTTAACGTACATATGGCAAAGTCGTACGAGCAAGACTAATTTTCTTGTTTAGAGTTTATAAAAAAGGGTTTAAACTTAAAATTTTAAATGGATAGTAAAATTAAACTATTTCTTATGAAATTACCTAGGTTTTTTTTTATTAATGAAGAATGGAAATATTTTTTACAAGCTTTTTGTTTTTGAATTCTAACAAACCTGGATAAGCCAAAGGTAAATAGACGACGGGGTATTATTAAATCTTGTATGAAAAATATCCTTAAGAGTATGAATAAAATGAGCTTATCAGAGAAAAATAGGCAACAATAAAATAAAATCTGACTACTCTTTTATACAGCGTGGGCCAAAAAGGTTGCATAATTTGGAAAAGCTTAATAATTGCTTCTCAGAAAATGTTATTCTATATGGAAGGTAGTACGTAAAGAAAAAATAATTTTAACGATACAAAAACTCAGATTAAGTATACACGGTGCACGAAAAATAAAAATATGTTACTTTCTAAATCATATTTTTTAAGACCGCAGATGTGAAATACAAGCGAGAAAGCGGTAAGTTTATCCATATGAGACACATGCCTCTTTCCTGTTCTGTGGATACATGTACGATTTAGAAAAAGTTGGTACAAATCTTAAAACATTCTATTTTTGACACCGTTAGTTTAATGGCCTACACTCTGCACTACATGATAATATTAGGGTTAGCTATTATATAATATAAACGGAGTACTACAGGGTTCTATCCCAGGATCAGTGCTGTTCAACTTGTTTGTGAATGACCTTGCCGTATATGGTAACGCTAGTCTCCAGCGAAACTAATCCAGGAACCGGTAACGCGGCTGCCCGCTCTCTTCGCCACGAACGACAAACGAGACGTGACAGCTGATTAGTGTTCTATATTTAAATTAGTAAATTTCATGTAAAAAGTTGTACTTCAATAAAATAAGTAGTTTAAAACCAAGATACGGTCCACTCTGTTGAAGTCGCAACCAGTACTTTACGTAAGATGTATCTGAAAAAGATCATAATCTATGTAGATGGCACATGAGTTATTGGTGACTGGAACTATGAAAATTTAAAAACTGAAACAGAGAAAGTAATCAGCGAATTGGCACACTGGTATAATGCAAATAAATTAAAACTCTAACCTTGATAGAACAAATTATATTTTATTCAAGAATCGGAACATCACACACATAGGTATATGATGAACGTTCATTATGCCCATATAACATTAAAAGCACATTCATATTCTTAACATATTCCCCTAAAGTGCGATGAGGAATATTCTTTATAGTAGATTTATGACACGTACTACGAACATCTTCTTAAAGAACATTCCACATCGGATATGCAAAGAACGTACTTAGAAAATTATGAGATGCTCATAATATATTCTCAAAAATATTCTCGAAGATTACGTGCCAAGAATATACTTTGAAGCATATTCCTATAACGAATATTCTTATCATCTGAATGAAATATAACAAAAATCAGGTGTTTTATGTTTTTTGAAAGATTACATTTTGTGTTTGCTACACATCAAATCAAATAAATCATTTTCACTTATTTGTACGGGTGTGGTTAATTATGGGCATTTTGCAACTGTTCGAATTTCGAATATAGATATACCTCTATAAAAAAAAGGCTTCATTATACTGGACCTCCAATACATATTGTATAATCATTGCGACGTAATGAGTGCCTAGTTTTTAACGGCTTTTATATCGTGTTATTAAGACGGGTATTTAATTTGCATCACATTATAAGGAGAAGCATTTAGCTGTTACTCTTTCTATCATGCAGATGCGTTTTATGATGACCGTTGACTCCAACGCCATCTAGTGTAGGTGGCGTTGACTCGAGCGATGCAATCAATTTGCCGCAAGAGCCCTCGTGGTCGAGAGGTCTAGATGGTCAGGTCTCAATTCGGCGGCTATCGGTGGCCCGGGTTCAAACCCCGTCCCTTTTTTATTTTATGAAAAATATACCTTTTGAGGACATGACAGGCATTTTTTGCAATAATGTAATGCGCACATTCTTAGTAAGTTGTACATCACATGCATAGCACATATATGGGCACCTGATACTGGTGTCCTGTAATATATTCTTAGCATATGCTATGCTGATCCTGAATGTTTCTTAGGGAGATTCTTAGCATATCTTCATGCCGCATGAGAATATTATTATCAGGTGCTAAGCATGCAAAAATGTTATGTGTGTGGATATGAAATTAAACGCTTTTAAATACGATAGTACATTGTAGATAACAGTTGTTATTATATTGTTATTAATTTGTTTCAGTTTTTTTATTATCTTTTAACAACTAATTGAGGATTTATTTTTGTAAGTATTTGTAAATATATCGGTAATAGTTCGAAAAAACTGGAATTCTTCTAACAGCTTTGTATGTGATTTTAAAAACTTTATTTTATCTTAATCACGATACACCTACACACGGTATGTCAGGAGCTTGGACGAAATTGCGAACGGCCTGCGCATGACGTCACGCGCGTCGCATGATTCGACGCTAGAAGACAACTAAGCATTGGAATTTGGATTTATTTGGGATTCCATACACGTTACACGTAGGTGTATCGTATATGGGCCAGTGGATTTTACGTTTTATTCTTTTGAAGTGTTAAAAGCACAAAATAAGTGGTATAAAATAATGAATTGTGCAACTGAGGGATGCAAAAACTATACACGAGTTACGAAAGGGACTGATATAAGATACTTTCGATTCCGACCTGGCGAAACGACGGATAGTTGCTTGCCGTCGAACGGATAAAGTTAATTTAAAAAATAGTACCTGCGACTCATTAATTTATATATTCTGTAAAAATACAATAAGTAATATACTCGTAAGTAGATATTTAGTTTGGTAAATGAAGTTAAATATTTTCTTTTTAATTTTGCTAAATTATTCTTGTTTCTATCTTTTAGTTCCATTCTTGCATAGTAGAGTTTATTGAAGTAAAAACTTCTTTAGGCGCGTCTAGCGCTTTTTTTTTGTGTGGGTTGAATGAGACCGAGCCGTCACGCTCGGATATGTAACCTCACGCGTCATGCTCCTTTTACTGGCATGTTCCCGTATACGTAGATGGCCGAAATTTTCAGGGGATGTAGCCGGGGTAACAAGAAGATACTGGACGAAAACGGGACCCCGTACCTCCCACCGTTTGGCCAGGGGAAGGGGGGGGGGGGAAGGAAAAACTTAAATAATTCATTTCAGAAGAACGGGAAGAGGTACGGGGTCAAAATTTTTATGGTAGGTGCGCCCCATGGGGGGCACCTTAGACCATACGGGGGAGACCGGAGCTCTAATTTAAGGGGGGATTTTGGGGGAAAACCGTTCCCGTAGAGGTAGGGGGCTGAAATTTTTCATGAGATGTAGCCGGGGTAAAAAGAAGATCCGGGACGAAAACGGGACTCCGTACCCTCCCCCCATTTGGCCAAGGGAGTGGGTAGAAGGAAAAACATAAATAATTAATTTTGAGAGAACGGGAGAGGTAAGGGGTCGAAATTTTTATGGTAGGTGCGCCCCATGGGGGGCACCTTAAACCATACGGGGGGACCGGGGCTCTAATTTAAGGGGGGCTTTGGGGGGTTTTTGCCCGTATCTCTGCAATGAAGGCTCGGATCGAAATTCTGACAAACGATGACCCTGCTTGTTGAAGTTTTCACTTCTATCCAGTCGTGTTAAGCACACAAATTTTTTTTTTCTTGAAATGGTTTTTTAATTACTACTTTTAATTTTCAGCACATATTTGTTCGGTGCATTTCAAACCTGATTGCTTCGAAATTTCGTTAAGGCAGAGATTGCTCAATTATTTTCCAAAAAATACCAGAATTTTTAAAAATGATGCTGTTCTGTCTGTCTTAGATGATATATACTGGGCAAAAATTCTTCGGCGATTTTTACTTTGAATAGAAATACTGAAGATAGTATGGAACTTTGCTTACTTAAACCGTTAGAGGCATTACAAACTGAATCGGAAGCCGATAGAGAAATTTGTTTAACGCAGAGTATTCTTGAAAAAATAACAGAAAATGTGAATCTTACTAACATGCAACACGTTGAGAGAGAAGACAACCTTTTTGAAAAAGAGACATTTATTGAACCTCAGTATTCAGAAATACATATCCCTAATACGGATTATGATACTTGCAATGATGGTTTTGCATTTGCATTTTGAATTAACAACAAGAATTCATGAGGAAGCATTAATATATATAGCGGGATATGTTGCTCACAAATTTAGGGGAAAATATAACTTAGGAACTGAAACTAAGGAAATGAAAATAGATAAGTCGTCACAAAATTGGTCTACTATTATTTCAAGGGGAAATCTGTTGTATCCAAATGAAGATTTGATACAAGTTACTAAATTAATGGATTCCGAATTTAACAGTATGCATGGAGAATTTTTGGCAAGTGGAAAATCCTTGTTTAAAAAGTTAGTCGAAAGAACTATGAACAGGCTAGATGGCAATATTAAAATTCCTTACGAAGTTCTCCTTTGTTTGTCAAGAACCCGCACAATCATTATACTTCGAGATCTTAATCGTAAAATAAGCTTTGAAAACTGTAAAAAAAATTAGACCGAAAAGTATCAAAATTTACAAACTATAAAAAAAGACATAATATTAAGAATTATATATTTTAATGTTAATTAATTGTTTTTAGTTTCTTTGTTAATTTCCATTGAAACAGATAATAAAAGTCATTAATAGTTGGGTAATTTTTTTAATGCCTTTATTTTTGTCATTCAGTATATATTTTTGCATGTTCCATGTTTGTATTTGCTGCTGTACTAAATATATTATTTTAAAATTAATAATACCCATTTTTAATTTTTATTACATATGTATACGATATATTAAGTATTTA
This sequence comes from Pissodes strobi, assembly GCA_016904865.1. Lineage (NCBI taxonomy): Eukaryota > Metazoa > Arthropoda > Insecta > Coleoptera > Curculionidae > Pissodes > Pissodes strobi. Next base: position 8,315 of record JAEQML010061069.1, on the reverse strand, counting down.
TATTACTCTTACATTAATTTGTCAGTGGGTTAATATATCAATATATAATATATTCTTAAATCCAATTAAATGTATCCCACTAAATGATCAATCATATTATATATGCATGATATATAAGAAATAAACGTAGTTCTTATAATCCTATCCATAAGATTGGCATACATATATTTAAATTTTGCGACGCACGTGACGTCACAGGCGGGACAATGACGGAGAACAACATGCGCGCTGACATACCGTGTGTAGGTGTATCGTGATCTTAATAACATGTAAATGGGTCTCTCTAACCGGTTCCGATACGTTGTACTCAATTTCAACAGTTAGTTAGTTAGTTAGTTAGTAGTCCAATGAACTTTCGGTTAGTTTCACTTATTCTCATGGGCTCCGGCAGGTGAAAGTGCAGGGGGGACAAGTCGATGTGAGGGAATAGCACGACGGAGACGATGGTAGAGGCTGTTTTGGGGGTGCCGCGCCCAATTGTTACCCAAAAGTCGTTAAAATCGTTAAAAAAACACGCCTTCTACGAGAGGACGAAGCGGATTTTACCAAGCATTATTGACAAATTTCCCAAGTCAATTAAACGTAAAAAAAGTAGGGCTGGGCAGCAGGCAACAAAAGTAAACTGGCACTGGACCTCGCTCTTGATGATATAATATACCCAGATAGCACAGATGTGTCCTAAATATAGCCCAAGTATATCTCGTAGGATATCCATGTATGTCCCGCGTATGTATGTTACCGGCTTACGCTATCCATAGTCCATCGCAGGGATATCTGATGTGACTAATTCGGAAATCCCTTAGATATACGCAGATATATCCCTGGGATATATGGCATTATCTATGGTACATGCATAGGACATCGGAAGGATGTCCTAATAAAGCAACTTTTTGGATTCTATATTAAATATACTAAGGATGTATTGTTTTGGTCATGGACCATCAATAAACCATCATTAGGGTATCCTGTAGCAAAAACGGAAATTTCCAGTATATTGCTAACATATGTCTTATGGATATAAAATCTCGGCGATGCGCATGCCATGCACATAACGGTGTTTGTAATAAATAAAAATGTTATTATTATAATTTAAATTTTTTATATGTACGAAATTGAACATATTACACCAATTGAATTGACTAACAGCAGCTAAGTATCTAACTTAAAGAAATAAAAAATGTGTCACATATCACTAATATTAGTCGCAAACTTTCTCTGTGATCTGTCCTGGCGTTCCTTAGCTCTTTTGAGCCACGCGACGATCGATTTCTCGCACAAATATATGGGTATTTTTGTTCCACTGTCAACTACAAATTTCTGTCCTACCAAAACGCACTGGAATGTAGTAAAAATCCAATGATATTTTGTAGTTTTGGTTTATGTATCTTTATAATTCTAATTCAGGATCAACCACCTATCAATCCCGTCATACGAATGCGAGAATTGCGAGATCTACGAACTGTCAACTGTCACTGTCACTGTTGAAATGTCGAAAAGATAACTTTTGACAATTGACCGCAACATTATTGCCGCCGACTATTTTGGCTTTTCACAAATAGACATGAGCGTACGAGCTGTTTTCATGCAATTTTACGACATATGTTTTTTTATTTTAACCCAGATTTTCTGTTTCTAAAATAAACTCGGAATTTCCAATTAATATTAAAGTTTTTTAATAAATAAATATACAAGACTTATATAACTGGAAACTATTTTTGCACTCTGAATCTCGTATTAAAATGGATAAACGGATATCCGTAAAAGAGAACGTACTTAAATGCGTTATTACCGGGGTATTCCATGTATGTTGGAAAAGTATATACAACGTATTTAAGGAATTGTATAGCCGACAGATATCCGTAAAAAGACGTATCTAATAAGCTATTACTGGGATGTTCCGAGTATATTGCAAAAGTATATACACCGTATTTAAGGAATTGTATGTACCAAGGATGTATCTTCAATGTCCCGGGACATGCGACATAAATAGGATATGAACGGGATGTCCTGCGTATATCGTGTGCTATCTTGGTAACAATCGAATCTGCAATCGATAAAACTCTTCTTTTTTTTCTTAGGTTAGGTTTAGTTCAATTTAAAAATTGTATTATTTGTACACAAATATTGCAGAAACTTTTGAGTTCCTATGGGGGGGGGGGGGTGCTATAGCCCCTGTAGTCCCCCCTCTGGAGCAAAGTAAAGATAGATTGAAACTTGACTATTTTTGTCAAAGTACGCACGGTTTCGGCAGAGAATAACAACCGCAGAGAAGCGACAAAAGCCGTCGGCACCTTTGAAGTTGGACAGCCAAGTTCAATTTGTCATATGTGACAGATGACCGGTTTAATACACTGAGAGAAATGTAGTGAAGGAAAAAGAAATGCTATACACCGATAAAACTAGTAATTAATTACGTGTTTATTATTTACTTTATTAGAAATGAATTATGAAAGTAGTTATCTTTTAGGGTTTAACGGTTTAACTCAGAGTTTACTGATTTGTCGCGTTCTAACCTTTTTGCAGTGAATACTTCTTTGGTTTCATGAGAGTGATTTTTCAAGGTCTCATCACGACTCATAACCCAAACTAACCCAAACTAACCAAATCTATTAAAATTATTTATAGCGTATCGGAACCGGCTCAAATAAGTAAAATAAGTTGAGACTACCCAAAGTTGATTTGACGACTAACCCAAACTAACTCAAGCTGACCAAATCTATTAAAATTGATTATAACGTTTCGGAACCGCTTCAAATGACTAAAATAAGTTGAGAATAAGTGAAATTAACCGAAAGTTGATTGGACTACTATCCCAAACTAACCAAAACTATCAAAATTGAATATAATGTATCGGAACCGGTTCAAATGACTAAAATAAGTTGAGAATAAGTGAAACTAATCGAAAGTTTAATCGACGATTAACTCAAACTAACCAAATCTTTCAAAATTGATTATAACGTATTGGGACCGGTTCAAATGACTAAAATATGTTGATACTAAGTGAAATTAACCGAAAGTTGATTGGGCGACTAACCCAAACTAACCAAATCTATTAAAATTGATTATAACGTATCGCAACCGCTTCAAATGACTAAAATAAGTTGAGAATAAGTGAAACTAACCGAAAGTTGAATCGACCACCCCAAATTAACCAAATCTATTAAACTTGTTTATAGCGTATCGGAACCGGCTCAAATACTAAGTAAAATAAGTTGAGACTAAGTGAAATTAACCCAAACCAACCAAATATATTAAAATTGAATATAACGTATCGGAACCGCTGGAAATGACATAAAATAAGTTGAGAATAAGTGAAACTTACCGAAAGATGATTTGACTATTAACCCAAACTAACCAAATTTATCAAAATTTATTGTAAGGTATCGGAACCGGTTCAAATGACTAAAATAAGTTGAGACTAAATGAATTTAACCGAAAGTTGATTGGGCGACTAACCCAAATTAACCAATAGTATATTACATAACGAGAATGAAGTAGCTTATTGCAAACAGATTACTGCACGAGCGAGCGCAGCGAGCGTGGACTGTAATGGAACGAGTTTGTAATAAGCAAATTTCCATTCAAGTAGTGTACTATACTTTTTCTAAAAATATTTTTAAATGCCATTAATACTAATAATTATTACCGATTTGAACATCAACTCTTAAATAATGTTGCTGTCACTGAACACCGAACAATACTGTTCGGTGTTCGGTATTAGTTTTTTTAATTCGTTTTAAAATACTCTTATTAACTGTCCGAATTGTTTTTCCTTTTTTTCAATTATTTTTTTTCTCATTTTGTTTTATAATACTTTTATTAACTTTCCGAACAATCTTTTACCTCTTTTTATTATTATTTTTCTTCATTTCTTTTATAATACTTTTATTAACTTTCCGAACATTCTTTTACGGCTTTTTTTCAGTTTTTCCCGATTTTCGAAAAAAAAATTTCATATAGATTTTTTTCTTACCGTTTTTGCCATCTCGTAGCTAAACTTCTTAGCTTTTTTGCCAAAAACCGCATTTCTATAACTTTTTTTTTTAATATACTTTTTTCTTATCTTTTTATAATACCTGTATTAACTTTCCGAACAATTTTTTACGTTTTTTACCCTGGGTTATCGCTTGTCAGATTTTCGGTTTGAGGCTCCGTTGCAGAGATATCGCCAAAAAACCATTTTTCCCAACAATCCCCCTTAAATTAGAGCCCCAACTAACCCTTCTCGTTCTTCCGAAACTAATTACTTTAGTTTTTTCTTCTCCCCCTCTTCTGACCGAACAGGAGGGGGACGGGGTTACGGGGTCCAGTTTTCATCCAGGATCCTCATTTTACCCCGGCTACATGTCCTGAAAATTTCAGCCCTGTAGCTATACTGGAACATGCTTAATTAAAGGGGCGTTTCACTTTAAAAACCGTTTCACTTTGATAAGCGTTTCATTTTTTCTGACTTTACCCTCGCTAAAGAAGTCACTTTAATAATAATTATCACAAAAACAAACCAAAGAAAATTTGCGGTCACGCAAAAATGTTGTCGTCGACGACTGTACTAAACAAATCTCGGACTAAACAAATTGACAAGCACGTGGAGATGACAGTTGGCCGGTTTACTTCCCACTCCAAATTTTTGAGCGGGATTTATGTTGTCGCTTCTCTGCGGTTGTTATTCTCGGGTTTCGGTTTGCTAGACTTTAACTTAAACTGAACTGTAGCGTAACTTTGACTTAAATTTTGTATTGGAAATATCTCTACCCTAAAACATATACTATGTACTGCCGATGTACATTCATATAGTTTCCTAATCGCAGAAAAGTAATAGCAGATTTCTTCTCTTTTGTGAAAACCGATTTATTGCTTTTTCAATAACTCTGTCTTTATTATTATTCACAAATTCTCTGTGAACGCTAAGCATTCAGAGACCAGAGAACAGAGAATCTTTCCTGAGACATGGTTGGTCTCAACCAGGTTTTTACACGTCGAAGGGCACTGTAAGATCTTTCAATTGTTGTTGTGGTATTGTAAGAAAATAGTCAATGTAATTTTCAGGCATGTTTCACTGATTTTGAAATGTACTTTTATACTAAGCGTTATTTTGATATTCCAGGGGAAGGCAACCGCCCCCCCTTGCCGGCGCTCATGCTTATTCTCAGCTTATTTTAGTCATTTGAAGCGGTTTCGATAAGTTATACTCAATTTTAATAGAATTGGTTAGTTTGGGTTAGTCGTCGATTAAACTTTCGGTTAGTTTCACTTAGTTTCAACTTATTTTGGTCATTTGAACTGGTTCCAATACGTTATAATCAATTTTAATAAATTGTTAGTTTGGGTTAGTCGTCGATTCAACTTTCGGTTAGTTTCACTTATTCACAACTTATTTTAGTCATTACAGCGGTTCCGATAGTTTCACTTAGCCTCAACTTATTTTAATCATTTGAACCGGTTCCGATAAGTTATAATGAAATTTAATAAATTTGGTTAGTTTGGGTTAGTCCAATCAACTTTCGGATAGGTTTGCTTATTCTCAACTTATTGTAGCCATTTGAAGCGGTTCCGATACGTTATAATCAATTTTAATAGATTTGGGTTAGTGTCCAATCAACTTTCGGTTAGTTTTACTTATTCTCAACCTATTTTAGCAATTTAAAGCGGTTCCGATATCGACGTTATTATCAATTTTAATAGATTTGGTTAGTTTGGGTTAGTCGTCGATTCAACTTTCGGCTAGTTTCACTTAGTCTCAATTTATTTTAATCATTTGAACCCAGATAGCACAGATTTGTCCTAAATATAGCCCAAGTATATCTCGTAGGATATCCATGTAAGGTCGCGCGTATGTATGTTACCGGCTTACGCTATCCATAGTTCATCGCAGGGATATCTGATGTGACTAATTCGGAAATCCCTTAGATATCCGCAGATATATCCCCGAGATATATGGCATTATCTATGATACATGCATAGGACATCGGAAGGATGTCCTAATAAAGCAACCTTTTTGGATTCTATATTAAATATACTAAGGATGTATTGTTTTGGTCACGGACCATCGATAAACCATCATTAGGCTATCCTGTAGCAAAAACGGAAATATTACTAACATACGTCTTATGGATATAAAATCTCGGCGATGCGCATGCCATGCACATAATGGTGTTTGTAATAAATAAAAATGTAATTATTATAATTTTAAATTTTTTATATGTACGAAACTGAACATATTACACCAATTAGGTTTAATGGCTAACAACAGCTATGTATCTAACTTAAAGAAATAAAAAATTTGTCATATATCACTAATCACTAATATTAGTCGCAAACTTTCTCTGTGATCATTGACGTTATAATACTATTATAACGTCGATGTCTGTGATCTGTCCTGGCGATCCTTAGCTCTTTTGAGCCACGCGACGATCGATTTCTCACACAAATATATGGATATGTCTTTTTATTCCACTGTCCACTACAAATTTCTGCCCTACCAAAATGCACTGGAATGTAGTAAAAATCCAATGATATTTTGTAGTTTTGGTTTATGTATCTTTATAACTCTAATTCAGGATCAACCACCTATCAATCCCGTCACCCGTCATACGAATACGAGAACTACGAACTGTCAACTTTTGACAATTGACCGCAACATCATTGCCGCCAACTATTTTGGCTTTTCACAAATAGTCATGAGCGTACGAGCTGTTTTCATGCAGTTTTACGACATATATTTTTTTATTTTAACCCAGATTTTCTGTTTGTAAAATAAACTCGGAATTTCCAATTAATATTAAAGTTGTTTAATAAATAAACACACAAGGCTTACATAACTGGAAGCTATTTTTGCACTCTGAATTTCGTATTAAAATGGATAAACGGATATCCGTAAAAGAGAACGTACTTAAATGCGTTATTACTGGGATATTCCATGTATGTTGGAAAAGTTATGCAACGTATTTAAGGAATTGTATAGCCGACAGATATCTGCAAGAAGACGTACCTAAATAAGTTATTACTGGGATGTTCCGAGTATATTGCAAAAGTATATACACCGTATTAAGGAATTGTATGTACCAAGGATGTATCTTCAATGTCCCCGGACATGCGACATAAATAGGATATGAACGGGATGTCCTGCGTATATCGTGTGCTATCTGGGTAACAATCGAATCTGCAATCGTTAAAACTCTTCTTTTTTTTCTTAGGTTAGGTTTAGTTCAATTTAAAAATTGTATTATTTGTACACAAATATTGCAGAAACTTTTGAGTTCCTATGGGGGGGGGGGGGTGCTATAGCCCCTGTAGTCCCCCCTCTGGAGCAAAGTAAAGATAGATTGAAACTTGACTATTTTTGTCAAAGTACGCACGGTTTCGGTTTGCTAGACTTTAACTTAAACTGAACTGTAGCGTAACTTTGACTTAAATTTTGTATTGGAAATATCTCTACCCTAAAACATATACTATGTACTGCCGATGTACATTCATATAGTTTCCTAATCGCAGAAAAGTAATAGCAGATTTCTTCTCTTTTGTGAAAACCGATTTATTGCCTTTTCAATAACTCTGTCTTTATTATTATTCACAAATTCTCTGTGAACGCTAAGCATACAGAGACCAGAGAACAGAGAATCTTTCCTCAGACATGGTTGGTCTCAACCAGGTTTTTACACGTCGAAGGGCACTGTAATATCTTTCAATTGTTATTGCGGTATTGCAAGAAAATAGTCAATGTAATTTTCAGGCATGTTTCACTGATTTTGAAATGTACTTTTATACTAAGCGTTATTTTGATATTCCAGGGGAAGGCAACCGACCCCCCCTTGCCGGCGCTCATGCTTATTCTCAACTTATTTTAGTCATTTGAAGCGGTTTCGATACGTTATACTCAATTTTAATAGAATTGGTTAGTTTGGGTTAATCGCCGATTAAACTTTCGGTCAGTTTCACTTAGTTTCAACTTATTTTGGTCATTTGAACTGGTTCCAATACGTTATAATCAATTTTAATAGATTGTTAGTTTGGGTTAGTCGTCGATTCAACTTTCGGTTAGTTTCACTTATTTACAAATTATTTTAGTCATTTAAAGCGGTTCCGATACGTTATAATAAATTTTAATAGATTTGGTTAGTTTGGGTTAGTCGTCGTTTCAACTTTCGGTTAGTTTCACTTAGCCTCACCTTATTTTAATCATTTGAACCGGTTCCGATAAGTTATAATGAAATTTAATAAATTTGGTTAGTTTGGGTTAGTCCAATCAACTTTCGGATAGGTTTGCTTATGCTCAACTTATTGTAGCCATTTGAAGCGGTTCCGATACGTTATAATCA